>APFE030060136.1:76730-87901 GCA_000404065.3 Pinus taeda
ATCATCTCCCCTATACCCATATAATAAGAGGTATAACACTCTCAACCCAATTATTAACTCTTAGCAACAACTTTTAAGATGACAAATAATTATTAATTATTAGAGGCAAATGACCAATTATTCTTTAGGATGTTGTAATCTATATATTCACATAAATTCTGTAAATATCTTGTGTTGTTTTACAATATTTAAAATTTAGCTATATAAATTTAAAAATTATGGTTGGAAAAAATCAATTTCTAATTATGGATTTATCATGTTGTACTAAATATGGGGAAACTTCTTCACATGATTATGTTTCATTGAAAAAATAATGTCCAAACATAAACTTAAATAATTTTGTTACTATTATTTTTAATATAGTTTGATTTATGCTTGAATTTTCAAAATAAATGGTTAATCAAGAGCTAAAAACTTCTCGATATATATGCAACATCCTGAAAGCCACATCTATTAAAAACTCATAGTTCATCCTATGACCCCTAACGACCACCAGAGAAGAGAATCGAGAATTGTCAATCTCCCCATATTTTTGTTTGAATTTTAGTTATAATATTATTTAATTCCAATGTGGAAACATCTCCCTTGGTCCTATATATTGAGGGGTACAACACCTCTCAACCTAATTATTCATTATTAGGTGCAAGTTTTAAGATGACAAATAAGTATTAATTATTATACACAAATGACAATTTTTTTTTTTTATAAGAACGGTTATAGGATTTCATTAAGTGCTTAGCTAATGGCCACATAATCGGTTACAAAGGGAGGAGCAATTTTCAGCATGCCTTTCTACCAAATGGGAATTGCCTCTTGCTCTTATCAGCTTCCTCTTTTTACAATTATTGAAGTGCACTTTTGCTGCTAATTGTCCAATCTGAAAAATACAAACGAACTGTTGTAAAGGAAAGCAGTAAAACATGGCTCTTTACGGGATAGGCGCCCACATGATTTCCTTATTTTTGAGAATAGTTCTAGCCTCTAAGTCAACGACCCTGTTTTCATGAATGTCTGCTGCTTTATTATGTGTCCTCAGTACATGAAAATAATTCAAGTGTAGAGACTTTGACATGATTTTAATCCTTGTAATTAACCTTGCTAGTTGCAGATGTGCTGGGTTGGAGTTGGTCGCCACTGCTTTTACGATTACTTGGGAGTCTCCAAAGACATTTGCTTCTTGAATTCCCAGCTCTTTGGGGAAGTTACTCCTTGTAAGAGGGCCAATGCCTCAGCTTGTATGCTAGATGTATGGCATAGGCCCCAGGCAAAATTGTGTGGGGATATGATGTCTGGCATATTAATGTGTCCTCGAGCACTGACCTTCCCTAGATTCCCTTTTGTTACCCCATCAAAGAATAGGCAGGGAATTGGTTGAATGGATAGCAAATCCTGAAAATCTTACTCATTTTTCCTAATTTGCCAATCTTCGAGAGTTGGAGGAGAGCTTCTTGGCTTATGAAATTTAAACTTAAGGACATCCCCTAGATCTATGTCTTGTTTGCTGAGATTTGAGTCATCTCCTATGTCTTCCAGCCACTACTTAGTTGGCCTTTCACTGTGTTGGCTACTATTATGTGGTCCTAATCTTTGCTCCGAAATATCCTCCTATTCCTTTCCAACCATACCTACCAGCTGATGAATTTTGGTAGTGCACTCCAAGCTATCCTAATCGATTTTTTTTTTGGTTGTGCGCCGGGATATCTGGCCATCCAACCCACGAACAAATCCTAAACAGATGTAGGAAAAATGAAATCATAATTCCAAGGGTCTATCAGCTCCTACCAAATACAGATTGTAAAGTTGCATTCAATCATGAGATGAAGGTTAGTTTCTGAGTTTTCCTTGCAAAGAATGCATATGGAAGGTTGATTGAATCCTCTTTTCTTGAGTCTGTCCTTAGTGAGAATTTTTTGGTGACAGAGGATCCAACAGAAATGATCTATTTTAGGAATAGAGGGGAAATTCCATATGCCTACCCAAGGGGCAGGGTTGGGAGGCACGTGAGGGAACTCAAGACACTTCCCTCAAGACACTTGGTGTATCCCTGTGTGATAGTATATCTTGCCCGATTTTTCCCCAACCCCTCACATTCTTCCTTTTTGCGTGGATAGGGGCCAGCCCGTGAAGAAGAGATCTAAATGCTTCTCACTCAGGGTGCAAGGCATTGGGAAAATGGAGTTGTTTCCAACCCATCTAGGTGTCCTCTGTCCACAGTGACATGTCCCATAGGGTGTGGACGTTTCCCGTAGCAAGCCAATTCTTTAACTCTGCAAAATCTCCCAATTCTTCCAATGGTGGTCGATCCAGTATTCTGTCACTCCATAACTAAATCTGCTTGCCATTTCTAGGAATCCAATGTGAGTAGTTTTTTATCATTGGAGCAATTATGTTAATGAAAGTGCTGAAGTGAGTTTTGAATGTGTTTTTAGGCTGATCCAAACATCTGAGCCTCATTCCTCTAAAGTATTTCCTCCACAATGCAATCTGAGCCCAATTTGGATTAGGAGCAATGGTTTTCCAAATTAATTTGGTCCCATAGCTAGATTTTGAGCTTTGAGATCTTTAAAATTCAATCCCCCTTCAAAAATTGGTTTTGTGATTGTTTCCCAATTGATTAGGGAAAATCTCTTATCATTTTTTTTGCCACCTTTCCAAAAGAAATGCCTAATTAATTTCTCCATCTTTTTGATGATTCCCACAGGAGCAAGGAGGACAGAGAATTTTAAAATCACAAGACTACTGAGAACTGCCTTGATGAGCACTGCTTTGCCAGTGATGTTGAGCCAAGAGGATCCCTAGGCTTGCATCTTTTCTTTGAATTTGTCTAGCTGAGGAGACCAGTCTTTGCTTGATGCCCTCTTGTTGAAGATTAGCAGACCGAGATATTTGAATGAGGACCAAGAAGTGGAGGCTATAAATCCAAGGCATCTAGCTATGGAGTTTGTTGTAAAAGCAGGGATGTTCCAACAGTATATTTTACACTTACCCTTGTTTAACATGCTGCCTGAGATCTTATAGAAGTCTTCAAGAACATTTTGAATTTAATATCTGAGTGTGGTGTAGCAGCTCCCAGCAGTAGGGTATCATCAGCAAAGATGGCATGATTATTGCATTTCACCCCTCTAGCAATGCATAGTCCAGCAATGTCTTGTTCTTGCTGCTTTTTATTCAAATAGAAACTAAGGACAGAGGCCTGAATGATGAATAGGAGAGGTCAGAGAGGACACCCCTACCTCAGCCCTCTAGAGGCTTTGAAAAAATCAGCGTCCCTTCCATTCACCAGGGGCAATCCAAGGATCCCATATGCAAGCTTTTATCCACTTTATGAGGCTTTGCTCGAATCCCAATTTATACATTACATCAAACAAAAATCTATCTCTAACAATGTCAAAGGCATTAGCTGGATCTAATTTAATAACCATACCTGTTTCCTTTCGGTGTTGGCTGGAATGGATTGCCTCTTGTACCAGCACGAAGTTGTCCACCAGCTGCCTACCTTGGATGAATCCCCCTTGATTATCCAGAATGATTTTATGGGGAAATCTTTTCAAGTTGTTTTCTATCACTTTGGTGATCACTTTGTACCCAATATTACATAATGAAATTGGACGAAATCTATTGAAGGAGTTTGCCCCTTTTTCTTTAGGGATGAGGGCGAGAAATTCTAAATTTGTGCAGCCTCCAATCTTCTGGCAGTCCTAGGATTTCTGAATCATTTTGAGGAATTTCTTCTCAATTATCTGCCAACAGGTTTGTAAGAATCTCGGTGTGAAACTGTCCGGTCCCGGGGCTTTATCCCGATCCATGGCAAAGAGGGCCTCATTGATTTCCTTGTGTGTGATTTTGCTTTCTAGGACCTGGTTCATCTTGGGAGTGATGAGGTTAGGGACAACGTCCAACAGGCTTTCATTTTGCTCAGCTCCTATTTCTTCCCTGTAAAGCTTCTCAAAATGATCTGAAGCTACCTTTTTATGCTTGCAAAGTCCTTCAGAACATTGTTTTCTTCTTTTATTTCAATGATGGGGTTTCGTCCTTTCCTACCTTAATATTGTATGAAAGAAAGAGGAGTTTCTGTCACCAAATTTGAGCCAAAGACTTCTAGACTTGAGCCTCTAGTACACCTCTTCTGCCAAGCATGCCTTATGGAAGTTGTGTTAAAGCTTGGCCTCCTTTTCCAAATCCTCTTTTGTGATTTCAGTTGTTTCAAGATGGAGATGCTAGTTTTCTAGATCTATTTGAGATTTTTTCCTTTCCCCAGCAGGGTTGGGCAGGGTCTTGGCCCAATTTTTTAACATGAATTTAACTCTTCTGAGTTTTTCCTCCCATACAAAGAAGGAAAAACCCTTAACTGGGTCTTTACAGCAGTCTCTGACCTTCTCCATAAAGTCTGCCTCTTTGATCCAGAGAGAGCCAAACCTGAATGGAATAGGCCCCAGGTCCTTGGGGATCAGCAGTTCCAGGCTAATAGGCTTGTGATCTGATATGTTGTTGTGGAGGATGTGCGATTAGGCTTCTAATCCTAGGAGCAGGAAGGAACTTTTCACTAAAAATATGTCCAGTCTTGCAGCTGTGTATCCGAGGTCAACCCTCTTGTTTGACCATGTGTACTTACTGGCGGTCGGCTTAATATCTATCAGATCCTAATCTTGCATGAGATCTTCTACTAGTTATCTTGCCAGATCTCTGACAATAATGCCTCCTCTTTTTTCTTACGAAAGGAAGGTGAGATTGAAGTCTCCGTCTATGATAATGTTTTCCAAATTTTCTGGATCTGCCAAGGTTTTGATGGAGTCCCACCATATTTTCTTTTCACATGCATTGTTAGGAGCATATACATTGACCAGAATAATAGTTTCGTTAGATTCTAAATGCTTCAATTTTAAAAAAATCTAATGAGTGTTCAGGGACTCACAGATAAGGGAGAACTTATTTGGATTCCAAAGCGACCTAAGTCCTCCTGATGCTCCACAGGTAGAGGTTGCATGTGCTCCATCTTTTTTAAAAACTTTCTGCTTGCTTGGAGGAAGGCTAAATCCTCCTGTTTAGTCTCTTGGATGAGAAGAACTTCTCGGGCTTCCAGTCTTATTAGACTATTCAGTGCTTCTTCTTTGGCTTTGGAGCCCATTCCCCTACAATTCCAAGAGACTATCTTCATCATTTACTTTTACTGTGAAGAGCTCCTTTGGAGCTCTGGGTTTGGATCCTCTTCGTCTTCAGGGTTTTTGCTAGGAGTTTCTCTAGTGTTGGTTGGCTACCCTAGAGCTTGTCTTTGTATGTTTCTTGCTCCCTTTTTTCCTTTGTTGACATTCGACCTCTTGTAGATCTTCTGGGGGTAGACTGTGAATCCCCTATTTCCCTTTCTTCGTCCGATTCCTCGGACTCTTGGGTTTCCTCCTCCTCTTTCAACATCTTCCATTTGGATCTCTCTAGTTCGATTTTGGATTTAGGCAGAGAGACTTCTTTTGTAGTTTCTGTCTCGTGGGTATTCATGATTTTAGATCCGAGTATCTCAAATTTATTCCCTTGGCTCTCCATGGGTGGATGCTGGGCAGGGCCCGTTTGGGGGGCTCTGGTGTTAATATTTGCAGTCTTCCTGAAAGAAGTTTTTGGTCTTTTTGCTTGATTCCATCCTTCTTCCTTCCCATTTTTCTCTACCCCTTTGGAGGGGCAATCTCTAGCGAAGTGTCCATAGACTTGACGCTTCCGGCATTTGAACAGCAGTTGTTCATAGTCTGCGTCTATACATGCATCCAAGGAACTAGCATTATTTTGATGGCTTCTGGTAGTCCGACCTCCATATCTACCTCCACACAAATTCTAACGCAGTCATACTGATCCTTGTTGTTGGACTTGTCTTTGAATTTCCCAAGAGTGTTTCCGATGTGTTTCAGGGAATCCCAGTTCCAATAGTGAACTGGGAGATTGGGGATCCTTACCCCTACCGGGACCGTAGAAGGCACATCCACTGCCAGATCGAAGTCTGGCGTCCATTTATTCAAATATAGTCCTTGAGACCCAATGAAGTAGGGGCCATTTCTGAAAATTAGATCCTTGTCCTCTTTTTCTGAGAATTGGAATAAGAAGTATCCTCTTCAGAGGAAGTAAGATGTTACCTTGTTCTTGATCAGAGAAGCCCAATTTCTAGCAACGCAGTTCTCTGTTGATTTCGAGCAGGGCCAGAGACCTATAAACTGACCAACCAGAGCACGATCTGCCAGAGATAAAGCTATTTGAATCAGACCTTCAGGAGGAAGAGCGATCTCAGGGATGTCTTCTAGCCTTTTCACGAACTTGGCGGCTTCCATAGCTTTCTTCTTGGGTAGGGAGGCGAGCAAGGATATGAAGGCCTCAGCAGCGGAAGGCGGAGAAAGGGAGGAAGGCCCCTGGGGGGATCCGGCTCCTCCATAGGGAGTAGTAGGTCATACCCTAGCCGACCGCAGCCAGAAGCTAGGGCCTTCGGTGGACAAACCCTAGCCGACCGCAGCTAGAGGCTAGAGCCCTTAGCGGACCCGCCCGCAGGGATCAGAGAAATGAAAGAGTGGGTGCATGCACAATCTTCTAGATCCACCAGGTGCAGATATCGCAAGTTGCAGGGCCTAGTGAGCTCGCACAGTAGCTCATAGCTTCAAGTTCCATAAATGACAAATTATTACTTAAGACATTGTAATCTATATATTCAAAAAAGGGGGATGGAGGGCTCGAGGGTGTGCACATTCGAAACCCTAATTGAGAAAGGTTAGGTTCTTACAACATTCTACTACAAACATTGTTGTACCACAACCCCTCCCCTACTGTGATGGTATCCTCACCATCACAGTCAGCAGGTAAACCTCTTCCTTTTTGTTTTCTCCAGGATCCACTGCTCATCTCTCACTTTCTCCAGTTTGACTGTAGAATGTCTGATATGGACTAAGACATGGTCGACTACATGGTAGATCCTAACCCCTATGAGTCTATCTAGACAAGCCCTAGCAATTCGATGGAGGTGTCATCTTTTAGGTCTCTTGGAACAACCCATCCGTTACAACCTCATTTTCCTATCTCCCGTTCCGATCCTAGCCCATCTGCTCACACTATACTATTCACCGATCTCTATATAGGATTTCCAGGTCTTGAATACCCTCCCCTCTTTGGATACACTCCATCTCCTTGCTACCTGCATACCTTTGTCCACTACTTTTGATTCTATGCTGCCAAAATTTCCCCATCTTACACCATCCTTTGCTATCTCTAATAAGGCAAGGTTGGTCTGTGTAGATGATTCTTTTCCACTCTCGTCTGATCCTCTGCATATCCTGCATTCCTTGGCTATACTTGGACTCTCTACCTCATCTTCCGGTTGTTTTTAAATTCCTGCAGTGAACCCTTGCACTGACATTTCATAATATAAGCAACACACTCCTCGCACTGGAGATTCTCTCCAAGACCACCCAACTGCTCCACGGTTTGGCAAAGATAAGAAGTTGAAGTGTGTAAAATCCTCCTTAAATAATCTAGAACTCTGTTTTGGTGAAGGAGTGCAAATGGGGGAGGTGGTGGACACTGCCAATAAGGTCTTGGTTGGAAGATTTAGAGGGAGAGGTTACTCTGATGCTCATTTATGTCTATGGGTCATGGAAATATGGGGGCACAGACTCATGGAACTCCCGAATGTAACTAATTTGGCTTGGGGTTGGTTTATACTGAGCTTTTTAAGGGAGGATTACACCACTTGGGTCCTTTCGTGCTATTGGCACATTGAGATTACCCTTGCACTTCTCAAGCATTGGAGCCCTCTATTCCACCCTGAGCATGAATAGTTGGGTGCAGGTCCACTTTGGGTCAACCTACGTGGCTCCCCCTTCATTTTTGGCTAGAGGATATTTTTTCACACATTGGAAATGCACTTGGTATATTCCTTGACTATGACAAGTCTTATCAAACATCTCGCAACAAATCCATTGCTCGTATACCATTGTATTTGGATACTAGAGAGGCACTGGAAGAACATATTACACTGTATTGGTGAATATTCACTTGCATCCCCCTCCTAATATATGAAGGTATGCCTTTCAGGTGCAGAGGGTGTTACAAGGTGGGTCACATTTACAAAGAATGCCCATTGGTTACCTCTACTACTTCTCCCATCAAAGATTTGGCTGTAGCAGCTTAGGATGCACCTCCATCTGCTGAAGGTCTAACTTCTCGATCACCGGGACAGAAATCCACATACTGTAGGATGACTCATATGCCAGACTTGTCGTCTCCTAGGCCAGCCTCCCCATGTATGATGAGATCCTGGGCTACTGCAAAGGCAACTCACTCATCGAGTAGTTCTTCTCCCTTTTTCTCTTCATCTTATTTTATTTCATTTGTTTCTGTAGAGCACCTACATGTTGCATATGCATCCATCCTCAACATTTCATCATCCCCCTTATCATGCCCTCTAGATGTCCACACTCAATCTATCTCCACCACTCCACCCTCTATCCAAGGCTTAGATACTCTTCCTTCTCTGGAGCTCTCAGCCACCTCTAATTGCTCACAATATTACAACCTCCACTCCCAAGTATCTCACCCCCCTATACATGCTCGGATCAGGTTGATCTCTCCTCCCAAATCTACCAAGATTTTCATGGGTAGGCACTTCTATATCTCCAAGGAAATCATACATGCAAGGGTGGATATGACTATTGGCTAAAAAAGCACACTCGAGAGGGTACTTAGAGCATCAAACACCCTCGCCCATTTTTAATCAGGAAATGGATCTCTTTCAACTTTATGGGTTTAGCTAGCCCTGCTAAAAAGCTAGCCCTTAGAATATGATCAAACTCTGAGCCCATTGACATTATATATATGCAAGAAACCATGGAAAAGGCTGATCGAATTATCCCTATTCTACAAGCTCTGAAGCCGGTTTGGATATTCCATGCACATGATGTCATTGAAATATCTAGAGGCATTGCATTAGGTATCAACCCTCTCTCTATTAATATTATTTCAACCTAGGGGGAATAGGGTTTATTGGCATGGATATTGACTCCTTAGAACTACGGATGAATTTCATAATCATAAATATATATGTTCCCTGTGTCAACATAGTTAATCTTTGGACACATCTAATCAATTTATCCCTGGTCAATTCAGACAACCTCATCCTTGGAGGGGACTTGAACTTTTCTATCGGATTTGGGTAATCTTGGGGAAGAAATGCACAACTAGATCCACTATCAGTCGCCATGGACCTACTTCTGAAGCAATACCAACTGATTTACATTCCAGTGAATAAGTTATAACCAACTTGGTGCAACAGACGAACGGGATATGCTACCCTTGCTAGGCGATTGAATCGATTTCTTATCAAGCAACAACTGGTTTGAGCATTAACAAACTATCGATAGTGGGTCGAACAGGTGGAACCTCTCATCACTCTCCTATCTATCTAGAATTGTTTGGCCTCTTTCCAAAGCCCATAGCCCCTTTTAAATTTAACTCCACTTGTCCGATGCACCCTGATTACATAAAATTGTCACTGATTACTAGCATGCACACCCACCTTCACAGGGGAGATCCATTTCTGAAGTCTTCCATCAAAACCTTCTCGAGGTCAAGATTTTATCTATCAAATGGGTGAAGGATAAATGAGATCAGCATGATCAGACCCTCAAGAACATAAAAGAGAAGTTGGTCGATCTACTGGATGAGAAAGGCATATAATTCACATCTCAAGAAGCTTAATCCTACCTCACTAATGTAGAGACCCAAAGATCTAAGATTCTCAAAAATCATGAGGAAACTTGGAAACAAAGGAGTCGGGCTATATGGTTAAAGGTCACAGATGACAATACAAATTTCTTTCATAATTATGTGAAGGGAAGAAGGGCGAGCAGCACTATTTGGAAAATACCACTAAGGATGGAAAATTTGTCTCCTCTTTTCATCATCTGACCCATCTTGGAAATTCACACTTCCAACAGTTGTTCAAGGCCCCCTTGGGTGCATCTATTTCACAAATTGTTCAAATAGCTATGATTTTCCCTCGCTATGCCAACCAAGAGGACTATGAACATATTATCAAACCAGTCGCCATCGGGGAACTTGAGAGCACACTTAAATGGTTGGTATATTGAATTTTACATTTCCTTTTTTGACACCATTGGATAAGATCTCCTCAATGTTGTGGGGGAATGCAGACTTACTCGTCGAATGTATGAGGCAATCAACTCCAATTTCATTTCACTAATCCCCAAAGTGGACTCCCCCAAAACTTTCAATGACTTCAAACCTATCTCCCTCTTCAAATTCCTCTAAAATATCATTGCTAATATTATCACCAATTGTCTTAAGCTCATACTATATAATCACATCTTTCCTGATCAATTTTTTTTCCTCTATAATCCTCAAATCCATGAAGCTATTGGTACTACATAGGAGGCCCTCCACTCCATTAAGGTCAAGCAGATTAAAGGGGTCATCCTCAAGAATGATCTATCCAAGGATTTTGATTGGGTCAGCTAGCTATACATAAGAATGCTCCTTACTCATTTAGATTTCATGTTTTCCTTCATTAATTGCATCATGTGTTGCATTACTACAAAATCATTCAGTGTTCTCATCAATGGCTCAACCACCAACTTCTTTCACGCTGAGCGTGGAATTAGACTTATAAATTAACACCAATTCTACCATATAGATTAATATAATGATTACATAACCATATTTAAATTTAATTAAGAAGTGAATAAAAAAATAAATTTTCAATATAACAAGATTTTTAATCATGAATACTTACCATGGACATTATTAAGGGTTTTTTAGAACACCATGGGCCAATACTCAGAAGAGAAAGATAAAGAGAGGGAGGGATTAAGGGAGAGGAGAGAACAAAATCATAATAGCTTGGGCTAATATCATGGTTTACCAATATCGTGGGCCATCTATGCCTTTGATTATTATGTTACGGATCTAGGATTTCAATTATTCTGTTAAAATACCATGGGTCAATACCATGACTTATCAATACAACATACCCAAAAACCATAACTTATTTCAAAATCAAAATATTTTACAAATACTTTATCTTAATTTAATTTTATAACATTCTTGAATTAAATTTTAAAAAAAATGCTTATAATTACTTTTGAGGTATATCTAAACCCTCCATCCTCACGAGTACTAAAAATATTCCCATA
>APFE030060141.1:0-17309 GCA_000404065.3 Pinus taeda
TATGAATAATCCCTTTGATCCCAGTTACAGCCTGAGCTCTTCTTTTGGTTTCCATTTTGTTTGTATCCACCAATTCAAAGCTTTCTCAATGGGCCAAATGCCCATGAATGTCGTGCATATAACTGCATGCTTCTGGATTTCGAGAACCATAATTTTTTTTGCCTTCCAATCGCAGTTGTTTTTGGTTTTTTCTTTTTCTCTTTGTGGTTGTCTTGAATGTGTGTGTTCTACCTCTGCTTCCTTATCTTCCCTTAAGGTTGAAGTTTTTTTTATGGCCTCCTTTGCAGACTTACCTTCTGCTTCCTTTTTGTTTCC
This sequence comes from Pinus taeda, assembly GCA_000404065.3. Lineage (NCBI taxonomy): Eukaryota > Viridiplantae > Streptophyta > Pinopsida > Pinales > Pinaceae > Pinus > Pinus taeda. The sequence goes on from APFE030060141.1 coordinate 316, forward strand.
CTGCCTTGCCTCTCTCGATGATTGGGCTATTATTAAAGAGTGAAATACATTATAATTTGTGAACTTTGTGAAAAAAAGGTTTATGGCTCCTTGTTCTTACCAGCTACCATATCCCGAAAGGAGGGGGCTTCAGAGCTCCCTCCACCTCGACGTCTTTCATTTGTTGTAGCGGGCTGAAAGAATGAAACCCCTATAGTGGGACTTTGAAGGAACTCCTTCGGTCTCTGTAGGTTCCAATCACTCAAAATCACCAAATAAACTCCAACCCTGAAGACTACATAGTTGTTTTCCTCAATAGGAAGATAAATATACTGATGACTATTAGTTTTTGGTAGCATCAGAAGTGCTCTAACCTTGAAAATTGGTGGAGAGGTTAAGGCACATGAGTTCTAAAGGACCTAGAAACCGTTTGGTGAACTTCCACCCATATTGTATTTCATTAAAATAATTAATATTTTTAATGGGGTTCCTAAGTCTAAACTTAGGAAAATTAAAATTTTAATGGGTATTGATCAAAATATGGGTGAGAAGGATTTAGAAGGCGGATCATTCAAGTTTTAATATTAGCCGTTGATTAGAGACTTAATATCGGCTGTTGAAGTACCAACGAGAGAAATATAAGAAGGAGGCTTGGGGTTCATTTAGAAACAAACTGAGAGAAAAATTTGATCTGGAGTTTGATTTCTGGGGCTAGGAAGCTGATAATTTGAACTGAGTGATCAGTTGTAGCAGAGGGGCAGGGATAGTTCGGGAGTACTGACAGAGAGGTGGAGAGAAGCTACTGAAGGCATCACAGCAGCTAAGAGGATTAAATTTGGTCTAATCTGGGCCCACGTAGGCCTAACGCTGGGCTAATTTGGGCCCATGTAGGCTTGATGCAGAGCTAAAAAGGCTAGCGCAGTAGAAGAATTTTCCCTCCACCCAAAAAGTTTGAACTGCCGGAACAGCTGTGAAGGTTGACGTAGTAGGCAGAAGAGACAATGTAGGGCTTACGCAAGGCCAATGCAGAATTAGTCAGGGTTAACCAGTTTTACTGCTAGATCAACTGGGTAAAGTGAGGTAGAAATCACTTAGTTTTTCCGCCATTGTATTTTATCTGTCACTAGATTGCGAGGAGGACATCCAACATTTGTATTCAAAATTATTGCTTAATAATAGAAAATCCTCAGAGCTGTTGTACCGACATTTGGCAGTAATTCAAATCCCCTTGAAGGGATTGCGCAGTCCTTGTTGGGAAGAAGATATTCCAAGGAAATCTCTCTCTGAAAGAGTCGACATAGAGGTACGATTTCTGGTTCATCAGTTTGTAGAGGCAAAGGGAGTGATGCAGAGCCTCATCGCGGTGCTTGAAGGGCGCAGTTTCTGTCGAGGCAGAAATCCATCAGAAAAGAGAAAAGAAACATAGAAGGGGAATTTTCTCCTCAGAGAATTTTTTGCCAAAAAGTTCGAATTTCTCTCTGGGCAGCTGAGCAATGACTAGAGGAGTCAATTCAACAGATTGGATGAGATGGCATCACATGGGCTCAAAGATCAGGATAGATTGGAAGGAGCTTCCAACTATGTCATATGGAATACCATAGTCTTAGTTGTTCTAGAGGAGTACGATCTCGAAGACTATGTCAAGAGTGTTGTGGTTGTTCCCACTGATAATGATCAGAAGAAGAAGTACAAGGCTGAGCAGGGGAAGGTGAAGAGTTTCATACCCGATGGAGTTCGAGGTCATGGAGTCTCACACATGCATGACAAAGATATAGCCCGGGAGATGTGGGAAGCTTTGTCTTCACAATATCAAGGCTCTTCCGAACAATGTAAGATGTACCTAGAACAAAAGTTGCAATGGACATTAATGTAGAAGGGAGAAGGGGTTAACTCCTATCTTCAATGTCTTTAGGACACCAGAGACTAGCTTGTTGCAGTGGGGTCTACTCCTCAGTATACTGTGATGGTAAGGACAACCCTAAATGGAGTCTCATATGGATGGACAGTCTTCTTCCAAAGCATATTGGGTAGGGAAAGAATAACTTAATCGGAGGAGATGTGGGAAGCCCTTCAACATGAGGAATTAAGGAAGGACCTAATAAAGGTCAACCTTAATGGCAGCAGTGGGAGTGGCATGAAGACCAATGAGGAGGAGGAGGAGAACACAACTCTAGCATCAAAGGGACAACAGAAGCATAAGCGAAAGAAGGACATTTCAAAGGTGAAATGTCTTAGATGTGGTGAGATGGGCCACTTTGCATCCCAATGTCCTTTGAATCAAAAGGATAAGGATGAGAAACATGATCCTAAGGCTACTCCAACAAAAATTGACAAATATGAGTTTACCATGAGTGCCCAGGCATCTCCAGGAGGGAAATGGGGCGATATTGAGCTGTAGTCAGGAGGACTACATGTGGGAAAGATCCTTAAGGAGTCCACCTCTTAGATCAATTCCTTGCTATGGGAGCCTAAGATTCAGCAATAGCGAGATGGGTTTGGTGTCAGATGATGCAGTGATTGTTTGGAGAGATAGATATAATAGCCTGAGACTAGGAGCTGATCAGCGCAGAGAAAGGTTAGAAGCAGTGTAGATGGCATAGTGCAGGAGTCAACAACAACACAAAAGATTCAGAGGGTTGGAGACTAGAGCCGTCAGATTCCAACATTCCTGCTATTATGTTGAACATAATTAAATTTAGTTAATTTCGGATGGTTTTTAGTTTCTTCTCTCAGCAACTGAGTTGCAGTATGAATGCAGTGTTAGCAGCATAGCAGATGCAACATAGAAGATGCAACATTTGAGAGGGAGTTGTAATATAGATGCAGTAGTGGCAGTGGCAGTGTCATGGGCAGCAGTACAGTAGCAACAACATCACAATGTTGGTGAAAGAAACATTACGAAAAGGAGGTGCTTCAGAGATAGAGCAACATGCAATTGGACATCGTTTCTAGAGCACTTTCCTCGCTAAGAGGGAGTGTTAGTTTTTGGTAACATCAGAAGTGTTCTAGACTTGAAAATTGGTGGAGAGGCTAAGGAACATGAGTTCTAAATAACCTAGAAATTGTTTGGTAAAATTCCACTGAGATTGTATTTTATCAAAATAATTAATATTTTTAATGGGGTTCCTAAGTCTAAACTTAAAAAAATTAAAATATTAAGGGGTATTAATCGAAGTATGGGTGAGAATGATTTAGAAGGCAGATCAAGTCAAGTTTTAATCTTAGCCATTGCTAAGAGACTTAATCTCGGTTGTTGAAGTCTCAACGAGAAAAGTATAATAAGGAGGCTTGGGGTTCATTTAGAAACACACGGAGAGAACAAATTGATCTGGAGTTTGATTTCTTGGGCTAGGAAGCTGAGAATTCGACCTGAGCAATCAGTTGTAGCAGAGGGGCAGGGATAGTTCAACAGTACTAACAGAGAGGCAGAGAGAAGATACTAAAGGAAGAAAAGAAGTTAAGAGGACTGAAGTTGGGCCAATCTGGGCCCATGTAGGCCTGACGCAGAGCCAGAAGGGCCAGCGTAGAAGCAGAAGTTTCCCTCCACGCAGAAAATCAGAATTGTCAGAACAACTGGGAAGGTTGGCGCAGTAGGCAGAAGAGACATTGCAAAGCTGATGTAGAGCATGTAAGGTTAACGCGGGGCCTACACATGACTAATGCAGAAGTAGTCGAGGTTAGCCATTTTTGTTGCTAGATCAAATGGAATATGCTAGGTGAAGTGAGGAAAAACTCAATCAGTTTTTTTGCCATTGTAGTTTCTATATCAATAGATTGCTGGGAGGGCATCCAACATTTGTATTCAGAATTACTACTTAATAATATAAAACCCTCAGAGTTGTTGCACCATTTTTCCTGCATTGGGTTTTTCTTGGGACTATTTTGTCCAAAAATAACTGTGTCTTATGTATCTTGTTCTTTGCTCAGTTTTTTGTTTTTAAAGTAGTTTAGGCTGCAGAAGTAATTTTCTTCAGTATTCAGAGAATAACTTGATAATGTCTATTAAAATCAAGTAGGTGAATTAGATTCAGTTTTGCTGCAGTAGGGGTTCCTTGGAGTAGAAATTTTCACAATCACTGCAACCATCAGTGAGCCTTGCACAAGTACATTAGTAAACTTGGCATATGACCTCTAGAACTAGTGGAATTGATAACCCATTGGAATCGCCATATAAACAAAATGGAGCTACCAGGTGAAGGAATTACAAACAATATCAAATTCCTACTCCTTGTTCACCAGCAAAGAGTAGATATAGTCTTGATCGATCTCTGGGGAAAGATTTATTCATTACTTCACTCCCTAACAATGGCGCAAAATGTTTTATATTTTTCTCGAATGAAGTTCTTGGCTGCAAAACTGCGTCAAGAAACCAACATGTCCAAACTTTAGGTACAAGTTGGACCTCAAACTAGAGGGGGCTCCCTCAAGTTTTATGAGGCTTTTTTTAACGTTGTTCACTGTAACTGGACAAGAGCATATGAAGCACAATGGCCATACCTATGATTTGTAGTTGTGGTTGTTGATTAATATCTAATATTTGCCTAGAAATAAAGCCCTCTCTTTTTGAAACTTGATCTAAGTGCCAACATACTATTCCGACAGAATAACATAGCTCAATGGTGTGAGTGACCCAATATTCAATGCCACTACTCACTGATGTCTTGACTCTACACCTTCTCTACTTTAGTGCTCAAAGCAACACAATCTTCTACATTCAATTTGTAGAGGTTCTTCACCCAAACCTTGATCCGCTTCTCCTGTCTTGAGGTTATATGATGTAGGATATCCTTTCCCTTGCTAAATATAACATCGTAGCCACGGTCCTCCAATATGGAAACTGAAACCAAATTCTTCTTCAAACCCGGAACATACATGACATCTTTTAATGTGAGAGGAGTCCCAGACTCCCTCTGAAAGGTAACAATATCGATGTCGGTCGCACTATACCTCCCATCATCTCCCATCTCGATGTGCATATGGAGGTCCTTCTTCTCCAAGTCATTGAAGAACTCTTTGTTTCCAGTCATATGGAATGAGGCTCCACTATCTAGGTACCACATACTATCCATCACTGATGTCAGCATGCAAGTGATGAGGGTGGAATCGAGTTCAAATTATGAAGCAAGAGCTTCACCTTCCGCTCCTCCTGAGGGCTTCTTATCGGCCTTCTTGTGCGGACACTTTCTGGCATAGTGTCCCAACTCATGACAGTGAAAACATTTAATCTTCGACATGTGCTTCTTCTTGCCGCCCTGATTGGAATCTGATTTGGAATGGGATGGATCCCCCCTTCCCTTTCTTTATCTTTCCAGCTAAGGAAAGTTTTATTAGAAACTAAATATTCTAATATTTCATTTTATTAGAGGAAAGTTTTATTAGAAACTAAATATTTGATTTTATCATAGGAAAGTTTTCTTAGTGTGTTTGAGTTTTAGCATTGTCAAAAGGTCAAAGGGTTAGAGTGTTTAGATCTTAATTTTTCTCTAAACATTTCCAAAAATAAGGAATGAATTTCTATTTTAATTATAAATTATGGATAAAAAATATAATACTTTTCATTCTAATTATAAACTAAGCTTGTTTATTACCATAAATATTACAAGAAATAACTATTATTAAACCAAAACTATTAATTAATGGAAGAATACAAAAACACATACCATTATTAAATATCCAAACCAAAAAAACTAAAATAAATAACTAAAACAGTACTTTTGGCCTAAATTAGGTTTTACTTTGTCTTATTATCTTAATAAAATAAAATAAAAATGTAAATGTGCTCATTTATGTGTTTTCTTAAGAAAATATATTTTTTTAAATAGGATTATGCATATTTTTTAAAAAGTTGTATTATCATTTCTATAATAAAACTTTTATATATGATTTTTATTAATATTTTTTAATTTATTTAAATACAACATTTAAACTTATATAGCAATTTCCATAACGGCATGTGATAAAAAGAAAAGGTAATTCGTTACTTTTATTTAGTTAAAAAAAGGCATTTCGTCACCAAATGATAAGGAGAAAGATTTTGTATTAATTGGATGGACTTTCGTTTACTAGAGGCAAGGAGAAATATTTATGATTAATTTTAGAGACCCACATTTATTTATTTTAGGGTGGGTTAGATTTTTTATTAATTGGATAGACGTTTTACTTTCGTTTACTGAGTTGGGAAGGAGAAAGATATATGATTAATTTTATGGATTTATTTATTTATTTTAGGGTGTGTTAGATATTTTTCAATTTAGTTGGCCGTACATTGAAGTAATATTTACGTTAACGTTTTAAATAATATTGATTTTTAATTGATTTTTATGGAGTGCGGATTTTATGGAGTGCAAATGCCGTATTCCTTTCCCTCTTTTACGGTAAAAGTAAAACATCATCGTTCGATTTATTCAAACTTCAAATAGAAGAAAGCTTTAATTTGCCTTGCGCCATGGGTTATGCAACTAATGATAATTTTATTGAAATGTGATATTCTTTTCTTACTTCTTTGGAAAGGAAAATTAACCCACCGGAACATCTCGAAAAGATTCTTGCCATTCTTAATTCGAGTCTCTTCAAATACGAAGAAGGTGCGAGGAAATTGTTAGATAACTCCATTTATTGAATACGTGGACAAAGAAACAACACAGATATGTATTACCACAATATGGAAAAACTGCATTTTCTCATCTAAGCGATATGGATTTTCTGTTTTTCTGTGTGTATTACGACAATATGGGGGCTGCTGGTGTTCCACGAGATGTAGAAACTTTGGAAGTTTGGGCCGCCCAGATGAGAAGAAGGCGCATTGGAATAATGTTCAGGGGTCCTCTTCAATCTCATTTAAAATTGAACGGTTGAGCTGGTTGGGCGAACAGTCTTCAACGCCATCTAAAATTGGACGAATTGGACGTTTGAGCGAGTTGGGCGAAGAATCTTTAGGCGGTCGTCTTCAATCACCACATCTCGAAAAGATTCTTGCCATTCTTAATTCGAGTCTCTTCACTCAATGCTTCAATGCTGCAGCTATATATAGCATCTCCATTGTCTCATCAAAAACCATTCTTTCTGTCACGCAAGAGATGCAGATTACCATAATGCTTCTCCTCGCCACCCTTTCTTTCATTCTCTTTCTCAATCCTTTTGTCTTTTCCACACCCATCGCCCATTTCCCTCACCATCCTCCTCGTCTCACCAATGCTTCCGATCAACACGCTCTGCTTGCATTCAAGTCTGCAATCACATATGATCCCTCACAGTCCTTGGCCACGTCTTGGATGCCAAATGTTTCATTCTGCCAGTGGACGGGCATCATATGCAGCAGGCGCAGGCAGAGAGTCGTTTCCCTCAATCTTTCAAGCATGGGATTACAAGGTACAATCTCTCCCCTTCTCGCCAATCTCTCCTTTCTTAGAATACTCGATCTTCACACTAACAGTTTCCACGGTCAAATTCCCTATCAATTGGGAACCCTCTCTCGCTTAAAGATGCTTCGCCTGTCTGACAATCAACTCCAGGGTTCCATTCCGCCCACTCTGGCTAATTGTCGCAGTTTACTGTACTTGGTTCTCTCCTATAACAACCTCACGGGAAACATTCCCCCACAACTATGCCTTCTCCCCATCCTAACAATAATATACTTGGCACCTAACAATTTGACGGGAACAATCCCGGGCTGTTTGGGAAACATATCCTCTTTGCAGTACTTATATTTGGGTAACAACAACCTTCACGGCATTGTCCCTTCCGAATTGGGTAGGCTAAGCCAGCTCATCCATCTTAATCTGTTTGGGAACCATCTCACGGGACGCATTCCGTCTTGGTTGTCTAACTCCACCAATCTTGAAGTATTGGAGCTAGGTGGTAACCAATTAGTTGGCCACATTCCGTCGGATTTGTGTACCAAGAAGACCACCCAGTTAATGCATCTCTATCTGGCTGCTAATCAGCTAAGTGGAAGCGTTCCTTCATCCCTCTTCAATTGTACCAAGTTACAATTGATTGAATTATCAGTGAATCAGCTCAGCGGAATAGTGCCCATGGAGTTGGGTAAATTGACACATCTCCGGCTGCTTGACTTGTACGGCAATTACCTTATTAGTGGCGACGCCACGAGATGCCCCATTCTTACTGCTCTTAGTAACTGTTCTGATCTACAAGTTGTAGATTTATCTGCTAATAACTTCACTGGGCAACTGCCGTTTTCTCTAGGCCACCTCTCCACAAAACTCTACCATTTAAACTTGAGTAGCAACGAATTAGCCGGAGAAATACCTCCGGCTATTGGAAATTTAAGTAGCCTAACATTCCTTGATTTAGGAGGTAATTATTTTACGGGGTCAATCCCATCTTCAGTTATTATGCTTCAGAAGTTGGAGAGGTTATATATGGATTCCAATAACTTACAAGGAAACATTCCAATGGAAATTGGGCAGCTAAAGAGGTTAGGTCTCTTATATCTTTCTGGAAATAATTTGTCTGGAAAAATCCCTGATTTTGTGGCCAACCTCCAGCAATTAAGATATTTAGATCTTAATCATAACCAGTTATCAGGAGATATAAATGCAAATTTAGGGAAATGTGTGAACTTACTACTGCTAGATCTATCATACAACAAGCTTAGTGGGCACATACCTCAAGAGCTTGCAGGCCTTGCAAATTTAGCCTTCTATTTCAACTTGTCAAACAATTTATTAAGTGGCCATGTACCTTTAGAACTAGGAAAGTTCGATATGCTTCAAGCCATAGATATTTCGGCAAATCAAATAACTGGCTACATTCCAAGTATCGTTGGAAGCTGGAAAGAAGTAGCATATCTGAATCTTTCTTACAATGCACTTGAAGGTCCAATTCCAGTGTCAATCAGTGAACTTCTAAGTCTTCAAGACCTCGATCTCTCCTCCAACAATTTGTCGGGTGGAATACCTATATCACTAGCAAATCTCACAATGCTCCATCACTTGAATTTTTCTTTTAACAAGTTGTCAGGGGAAGTCCCTAAAGAAGGAGTTTTCAAAAATATTGGCGCCACAGCATTTATGGGAAATCTTGGTCTATGTGGACCTTGGGTAAATCTACCACCGTGCTATGCTCATAAACATAAAAGTGTTTTGAATCTCAAAAGAGTTATCATACTGGTTGTTGTTGTAGCAATTGTTGTATTGTGTTTATTTATTGCAATATTGTGGAGAAAGAATTGTAGGAGAAATATTCAGAGAGAGACTGGTCCATCATTAAATGTGGGGCATCGAAGAATCTCCTACGCAGAGCTCGTCATTGCAACAAATGAATTTAGTGATGCAAACTTGTTAGGAATTGGTAGTTTTGGAAAAGTGTACAAAGGGATTTTGAATGATGGCACAATGGTTGCTGTCAAGCTTCTCAATCTACAAAATGAAGGGGCTCAAAAGAGTTTTGATAGAGAATGCAAAGTTTTGGGTAGAGTTAGACACCGAAATTTGATTCGGGTCATAACTTGCTATTCAGATCTCCAAATCAAAGCTTTGATATTTCCATTAATGCCAAAAGGAAGCCTAGAAAAGTGGTTATATCCGGATGATGGAGAACAAAGTTGTTTGAATTTGATTCAAAGGTTGAATATAGCAATAGATATCGCCCAAGGCATGACATATCTCCATCATCATTGCTTTGTGCAAGTGATTCATTGTGATTTGAAACCCAACAATGTGTTGTTGGGTGAAGATATGACTACATATTTAATAGACTTTGGCATTGCTACTATATGTTTTGCAAATAATGAAGATGGAGCTCTCACTTCCACAAATGCACTCAAAGGATCTATCGGGTACATTCCTCCAGGTATTATTTAAACTATATCCATATGAAGCAATCTTATGATTTTTTTATGTTTATTTAACATTTTCAATTAAATTAAAAAACTTAAGATGAGGATCTATGAATGCAGAATCTGGAGTGGGAGGACAAGTTACAACCAAAGGTGATGTTTATAGCTATGGAATAGTGCTATTGGAAATGCTTACTGGAAAGAAGCCTACCCATGACATGTTTGTGGAAGGAATGAACTTGCAAAAATGGGTGGGTAGTAGTTTTCCAAGCCAAGTACAAGAAGTGGTGGACATGGGTCTGTTAACGAGGACTAGTAGATGCATTGAAGAAGATAAAGATCTCAATTGTCTCAGTGCACTGATAAATGTGGGTTTGCTTTGCACAAATGAATCTCCTCAAGGACGACCTACAATGATGGGCATTTTAGGCACATTGCAAAACATCAAAGACTCTTATTTGAGCACTACTTCCATTCCCAAATTCCAATCAAATCTAACACATTTGCTGGGTAGTACAAGTGCTACTATCAACAACATTTGTGAAGGTCAAAGTTCTTCCACATCTTAGTCTATTGTAACAAAGTAGTGGTTATATGCTTCTCTGTACATAAATCTGTGTTGTTGATTGTATATAAATGTTTTATAATTGATTGCATGTAAATGTGAACAATACAGTTATATCTACTCATGAGTAGTGTTTTGCAAATGTGTTTATGATTATAATTTATTATTCTATCTTTAAAAAACAATTATATTTAGGCCGATAGGCCTTCCTTTGAAAGGGACTTTCGTCGTCCCTTTGATTCTCAGGCTGACACCTGGCGTTGGGCGGGCATAACCGCAGAGTTATGAAAGCGCGATCATACTCATTGTGTCGTTCTGCGGCTACTTAATTTTTAGTTGGCGTTTGAGAAATTAGTGACGTTTTCTTCGGAAGCTTATGCATTCATAAACCCAGTAGTAATGGCGCACTGTGTTCTTGAAAACCCCGGTCCACCCCGGTCCCTGTTTTGCGGTGCACCTCTGCTCTGCATCAACTGTTCTCCGCTTTCCGTGCTTCCATGATGATCAAAAGCTCCGGCTTAGAGTCTACACTACCTTATTACATCCAGGAACAAGATCTTGCAAAAGCTTCATACATTCGCTGATCTTTTCTCTTCGCACCTGTCATTCAGAGGACAAACTTATAGCTCCTCTAATTTTCAGGTTTTCATCAACATATTGTATGACTCTGACAAATTTTACAGAGGCATACTCATCCCCCAAAAACTGATATGCTTTATCTTTTTTGCATCAGCCAATAACTAATGTTCTTTTCCCTTTCTCTGTAAGAACATGACTCTTAAGCAGTAAAATTAGAACAATGTTGTTTTAACATTTTGTAATCATCTATCCTTGTTTGATCTTTGAAAGGATTTCGATCTCTTGAACTATAGTTAGGAGCTGAGTTTTGAAACGGCCATTCAACGCTGGACTCAGCTAATTCTGTGCTCAAGGACTTGAATTGTATCTATGTTTTGAAAAAATATAAATACAGTTCTTCCTCATGATGAAATATGAAGGGAATTTACCCTCTCTGCAAGACTATGGCTATCAGTAGCTTGGCCTCTCCTTGCTCTCACATGGATGTAGTCTTTGGGTGGCTCTGAAGGCTTGGCACTTTGTGCATATTGTTTTGAATTCACTTCAGGCTTCCCACTGTGGATTCCTTGTTCTGCATCAGAGTTTGAATCATCTTTTTCCTTTTTAGCATCTGCACTTTTGAGACGTTTGCTTTTGGATTCATTCTGTAGGAGGAAAACAACAGATCTGTTAAGAGTGTTCTGCCATGAAAGCAGGCTAAAATACCTACAAAACTGCATGTCATACAAACCTATTTCACTTAATTTGACTCAAAAAAATGAGTTAATAAGGAAGTTGGGTTACTTTGACAGAAATTATCACCTTTGCTGTTATGTTATTTACGAATGTACTTATGCGCGCAGGTGCAAAAACAGAGTAATTAGTCCCACTTGAATATAATATTTAGAATTACAGATATAGAACTAGGGAAGCTAAATGAAATTGGGCTCAAGATAAATAAAATGTCATCAAATACTAGGATTCACAGGGAAGGCTAATTGGCTTTAGCATTCAGCGAATTTACTAGGATTCGCAGGGAAAGGCTAATTGGCTTTATCATTCAGCGAATTTTCTGTATTTCATCTTACAAACAAAAGGTCTTGTAAACCAATTTGGTATGTGGTTTAGCCATGATTTTAAAAATTGATTATTATTATTATTGATTACAAACTTCTAACTAAAAAACAAAAAAAATGGGTTCAAGATGAGAACATGACATCAGATACCAATGCCAATGCATGCAGAGGCATGCTAATTAGATTTAATCTCCACCTCGCACCCTCCTCCTGTCAGCAGAAGCTATCTAATTGGCTTTACCATTCAACCAACACCACCACTCCCCTGCTCTCTACTTTCTTGGATCCTTTTGAGAAACTCGGTTCAGAGAGTGCCAGAGTCATTGGAACCACTTTGAGCAGAACAGTAAATTGACAGACAGTGATAATTGAAAATTTCATAAGCAGCTCGGAAGGACCTCCCAAGCCATGGTAGGCAATCTCAAAATCAAAAATCAGAAGTTACATTTTACTACAGAGGCAGGTCAATTGAGACAATTCAAAAGACGAATTTCTTGGGTCTTCTCGGAGGGAAAAACACATATAAAGAAGCTGATAAATTCCAAGTCCTAGACATGAGCCTTAAAGGAAAAGTAGAACACACCTCAGTATTCTTTTCACCAGGAGAAGCAATTGTCAAAGCTTCAGACCTTGCTTTATCAGTTGGCTGGATTCTCCTTTTCCTTCCGCATGTACTTTGGTCGGAACTTGAGGACTCTTCACCGGAGGCATTGCATTTTTTTTCAATTTGAGGCTGTTGCGCCCTGGCTGAACTGAAGAAGTTACGCTGAGAATGCTCAGATACCAACTTTACATCTTGCAGATGGATTCCTCTGTTGACACCGTCTAGTCCATGGACTGATAATGGCAAGAGATCATCAAAGCTATAAGAGGAGTTTGGTGACCTTAATGACCCCTCTGCTGCTGGTGGCAGAGATGGATGGCGGTTCATGTCCAGAGCACAGCTTGCAATGCCAGAATGCCAACTAGCAGACGATGTTTGGTAATTCAGAACTGAATTAGCAGACACCTTGTTAAAGCTCGTCAGTCCATCAAACACATAATTTCCATTACCTTCTAATGCCATTTTAACTGAATTCGCGTCTTCTCAAATTCGTAGCAATAACACCACTGTCATCACCAGCAAGCCTATGTACCCTTTCGGATTGAGCTCAGGGATTGAACTCAGCACCTCCTAATAGTCAATTGTTAACGCTGGTGCAGAGTCAACACTCAACATCAATTGGAAACTAAGTGCTGAGCATTTCCTGCAATTATTGCAGTCCACGAAACAGCATCTTGCTCAGGCATATTTTTGAACACTTTGCGTGCATCTTCAATGTTCTCACATTTTGCATACATGGTAATAAGGGAATTTCCAACTGACGTGTAGGAATCGAATCCAACTTTCAAAGTGTGGGCATGGACTTGCTTGCCATTCTCAAAAGCAGCTATGCTTGCGATAAGACTCAGAACAAAACTAATTTTGATGACCCTTACGGTTGTACCATGGGGTGTGGTTATAAGCCCGAAGGCAATAGCCAGCTTCTCACTATGGTGGCAAAGAATTTGTTCTTTACGCTCCTCCTTAATATCATGCAGTACAAATTTCATATTTGGCACATACCCTTCCTCTCTGATCTCCCGGGACAATTTCTCCAGCGTTGCATAGATCTTCTGTGTTTGAGGATGGCGTCCATCTTCTACCCCAAATACATGTACCTTGTTCTTAATTTCAATCCAGCTACATCCTGGATCCTTTTTTACTCCTCTGTTTTTCATCAATTTTCTCACTTTGGCAACATCATCCCACTTGCCAAATGAGGCATATGTATTTGCCAGCAGAGAATATGCTCGAGCATTTTCTGGCTCCAACATCAAAAGGCTTTCTGCAGCTCGTTTCGCTAAAGCCATATTATCATGGATTCTGCAGGAGCCAAGCAATGCCGCTAAACTCTTTAGTGAATCTAGAGTCTATCTGCATAGCAACACTGAACGTGCGACCACCTAATGCACTTCAGAAACAAAATGGCTAAAAGCATGTTAAATTCAGCAAGAAAACTGATCATTCTGTATATAATTCGCTATATGATCTACCTATTTACAATGCTACACATATCCTTTCATCCCCACTGAACGTAAAAGCACCAGATGCATTTCACAGACACAAAGGCCAAAAACATGTCAAACTCAAACCAGAAAACTGATCCTTCAATCTATAAATGATCCTTTCTATCTATTTACAATGCTACACACTCCCTTTCATTGTTATCAGCATCTATTTACATGGCTGGAACATAATAGATCTCTGATATTTTCCAGATTAGGCCTGCATGCATGCACTTTGAGAACATTATTTACTGTACAAATTGTAGATACCCATCATATCACATTTTGACATTTACAGCCAGTCAAGCATACCATGGGGTTTTCCTGCATATATTCTCCTCTTAGTCCACATCAATAGTGCAGATTGATAGACATTAAAAAGTTACAGATGCCCGAAGTATCACTCACCAAATAGTTGATCATCTCTATGATAACAGAGGAGCAGTAAGCATAAATGGACAGCAAAAGCCCAGCGCTGAACATCTCTACCTTGAAGATCTAGCCTCTAAAAGGGAAATAAAAACCCTCTGTTTATTCTTTTTTCCCTGTCCACCACAATCAATTTCTTCCCTGACAGCTTAGAATCCGAACCAGAGATGCAGCAAAGCAGCTTTACAACGTTGGTATGCCTAATCTTTCCTAGAATCTCTATCTCTGCTTGAACTCTCTTTTCTTGGACAGATCGTGGATTCTCGTTATTCCAGATCCTTTTCACAGCAACAATATTACCATTTTCCAGTGCCACCTTGTACACTTTGCCAGCATCTCCACTTCCAATAACATATACTCTGTCAATCCATTCAGAATGTCTGACACTTCAAATTCAACCATGTGAAAGGATGTGAGTTTCCAGGACTCTGTACTTGTTTTAACCTGCACGAAAATCTTGTGTCTCTTATAGAGGAAACTTATACCAATCAAGCAGACTACTATGGCCACAACAATAACCGAAATCAACACCCTATGTTTATGTTTTTCAGAAGCATGAAAGCATGAAGGAAGCCTTAATGGCCCAGCTCCACACACACAGGCCTGGATTGTCAAGAAAACTTTCATCATATGCCAGATTATTGTAACCAACAGGGACAGAGCCAGACAAGTGGTTGCCTGACACATTAAGAAAGCTCAACTTGAGATTATCTAACTCACATATGTATATTGTGTAAGAACAAGAAACAGAAAACGAAGTAGAAAACTGATTATACTATCACTGTGTATCTGTTAGAGCACCAAACAGAAGACAAAAAATCTGATTATACAGTCCCTTTGTATTTCAAAAATGAGTATATCATCAATATACTCTAGGGTGTTCTCCGGTCAAAACTTTGTGTATAACCATTGGTGCGTATGGATCGGTTTACTAGAGTCTTTGTAAAGCCATTGGAAATTTGCAATGATGTTACAAGGTACATGCTCGGAGAAGAAATTGAATTCCTAGTGGATGGTACAGCTGAAGACAACAAGGAACATTCTCTAATGAAACTAAACTTCCACACTCCAAACTCCAATCGCATGTTTGTTGAGGACATTGCTATCCTTACACCTGGGATTGTTGCTAAAAGGAGAGGTAATTCTGTTATTTGTATCTTGCCTCAACCATTTAATGAATTTACTAGGGTTCCTGCAATGTGTGCTAATGTGGAGATTCAACTAAATAAAAATGTAACAGTAGCACATCAAGAAAGATTGCAGACGAAAAATTCCCTTCAGGAAAAAGGTAATAAAGAATATTATCAAATATCATCTGCACCTGGAATTTAGTCCCCTAATTTAATAATCCTATCGGCCTCTCTTTGTACCTTTTAGGACAATTGCTAATCAATATCCTTTATATCTATATGAATGTGTGACACTCTTCTGGTATTAAATACAAGAAGAATTTTGTATTTGTTATGTTTTTTAGTTTTTATACCACTCTTTACCAATAAGGGTAGAAAAGTCTATCTTTCACTTTTAAAACTTGTCATAACCAACCTAAAAAATGATACTCCGATCTAATTTAAAAGAACAAGAAAAGTTAATTAACACAGATCTTTGACAATTCAGACGACCTTTAACATTAAGTAATCATAGTTCACAAATTCTATCTTTATTGTCCTAACAGCTACCAGGAAAACATATAAATTTTATATCTTTAAATAAATTATAGATCTCATTTAAGAAGTGAGGATTTTGTAGCTAAATGTTGCGTGATGTTTTGAGTAGTTTTCAGTTTTTCAGAGGAGCATCTTTGTGACTAACAAGCAGCTATATCTACAATTCCCCAACTTTAAATGCACTGTCCACTTCCATTGCGAGATTCTTTTAAATGCAATTTCCAATTCCATAGAACGATTCTTACTACTTTAGCAGCAGCTCCAACCTTCCCTTAGCCTTCAAAATCTCCAAGGTGGATAGCATTTTGGACTAAATTGGCGGCAAAGAGGTCCATTTCTCTCTGCGCATCTCTACTCACAACTTATTTTGTTTTTCTTGAAACAGACTCTAATTTTGAGTTAGGGGAAAAGCAATTTGAGACGACTTGTTATTCAAAGCAGATTTTACATCAAATTTAATCTCAAATTCTCTGAGATTTTTGACATGGACTTCCCACCTGTGAAATCTCACTAGAACTTGCAGTGGTCGAGATGATGTTTCCCTTCTGACTTCCAGAGAGCCTGTGCATCCGTATTAATTGAAGCAATACACATAACATATTTGTGATTTCTTCATTATAAACAATATGGTGAAGCACGAGGGAAAAATAAGCACAAATGTGAAGCTCGTTGCCTTGCTTGCTTTAGATACTGAAGAAAAAATAAGCACGAATGATGCTAAAGATAGATAAGAGATAAAATGATAAAAAATAAACCAGAAATAAAGTAAATAACACAGTTATATAAATAAAAGGTTAAAAAATGTTATATCAAAATACCTTATTTATTTTAAA
>APFE030060145.1:7098-28302 GCA_000404065.3 Pinus taeda
TCCTCCTGAGATTACAATGCTTCAACCCAACTTAGCTTACAACATATAATTGGATATATGTCTATCTATAAATAAAGATGTCCATCCTTAGCTTATGAGTAAATATCAACCTGATCTAGTCTTATATCTATTTATATATATTTAGGCCAAATTCTTGTTGAGCTTAGAATGGATATATATATATATATATATATTGTCAGGTCGAGTCTGTTTGAGGCTCAGGTGGAATAGCTTGAAATAACTTGTATATGTGTGCATATATATTATGCATCAGAGGCCCTGGTAAAAGGCCACGTTATATATGCATTCATAATTGTTAATGTGTAAGGGTTGGAAACTTTAAGATTCTAAAGGAAAAGGTTTTTATCCTTAATCAACCATTTGAAAATGTGGCGACCGAATGTGAAAGTGAAGGAGATTATATCCATTGATGGCCACATGGAATTTCAGCCATTGGATGAACCTTAGAGGTTTGAGACCTTGGAGGTTTTGCAGGACTCTCATGGAGGAACTCCCAAGATTTAAATCACAAGATTATGTGGCATGTAGACATGATCATATCAAGCAAGGTGTATGTTTGTAGATACTAAATTGACCAAGACTTCGGAAAAATGATTAAATTGACCCATTTTTCCAAATTAGTTTATAATGGAAAAAACTTAGTTTTGCAAGTGGTTGGAACCTTGGTGGGACCTAGGGAAATGTGGCACATGACATGGAAGGAGGGAGACATGGTGCTCTTGTGATGACACATAATTCATGCAAATCCAACCATTTGGAAATTTCAAATGGCTTAAAAATAGGTGACACATGGAACTCTCATAGGAGACCATCTGGAGGGTATGACATCAACAGAGGTCACCCCAGCGAAATAGATTGATGGTGTCACCTTGACATTCTGTAGAGGATCCAACACTGAAATAATTTTGATTTATGTCCCAAGACAAAAGAATTTTCTATCAATTAACATGAAGGGATTCTATATCTACTTCCTTAAGCCCTATAAGTTTTCTTTGGAGGTGCAAAAAGAAACTCTCAAGATTTTATCGCTGGGATTACTTGGCACACTGGCCTAGTAAATTGGGGTTGGATGCCATACATATGTATATATTTACATGTAGGTGTAAAATTAAACTATTTGTCACCCATACGTTCTTATATGAAGGCGATGGGGAAGACTCTTGGGATTTTATCCCCAAGATTGTGTGACAAGTGAGGGCCTTGTTCATTGGAAATGATTGCACCATATGGCACATACGTATAGTTATAACTACCCAAAGGATATTCAATTCACACATGGGTGTTCCACGTAAACCCGAAGGTTTTGTGTAAAGGCATCTTGGAGATTTGTGTGAGGGCTTCCAAGGAAACTCCTAGGATTTTATCCCGAAGATGATGTAGCAATGAGGAACCCACTAGGCGGTAATGTGTGCAACACATGGATTTAAATAAATATGTGTGTGTGTGTGTGTGTGTGTGTGTGTGTGTGTGTGTGTGTGTGTGTGTGTGTGTGTATGTATGCATGGTTCATGTCATGTGTAGTATATAGTATATTAGTGGACTAACATTTAATTTCAGTTTGGGGTTCGTAGACTTCGAGACGCAACACTAGAAATTCCATAGAAAGACTCCTATAACTTTCAAAACAAGACCTTAATAAAATATGGAAACATATCACACCTAGAGTTCTTTCACTTAGTCAATCCTTGCTCAAATGCTACACTCAAAAGAGAGTCTTTGGAAATTTAACCATAAACACCAATCCTAGAAATCACTAACATTTGGAAGAAAACCCTGATTATGAGAAATAAAAGAGAAAACCCCTAATTAATGGAAATCAAAGAACAAACCCTAGATGTTGACTAATCTGGACAACAGACTCTAATTATTAGCAATTGAAAAGCAAATCTAAGTATTGGCAAGCAGAGAGAAAATCCTAGCTAATGGAAATGAAAGAGAAAACTCTAAAAAAATGAAAACCCTAGATACTAACTTATTGGAAACCTGAGCATTTACTTAAGAAAATGTAAAGAAAAGCAATTAAAATCAACCCTCCCATACTCAATGCATAATTATAAATCAAAAGAATCCACCAAGTCTATTGCGATTATGCTCTCAATCCTCTTACAAATTATCTCTTTGTGAAATCAATGAAAGGCATAAAAAGTTCAAAATTTGCTAAATTGAGAAATGTGTATAAATTTTCTCACCAAAATTCAATAATCCACGCACTATCTTCTTTAAATAAACCCACTTTATAAATTCTGGGAATGTTATTACTACTCATAAGAATTAAGAAAAGACATTTAAAGAGAATGCATAACCCATTACTCTATTTATAATTATTCAAGAAAGCTACAAAATGATAATTCAACTCTCTTTGTAGATAAAATTTGGATCCTTGTGAGACCAATACTTATTTCCATATACAAGAAAACACTCTTGTTATGTAAAACTTGAGTTTTATAAGCCAAACAACATACCCTAATTTTGGTGCATACACATACTTAAGTCATAAAGTAACAGTGCTAGACTTTGAAATTTAATTTTGTTCCCACAATTTGTATTAAAAAATAGGCAAGGGAGTAGTGTATATTCATAACTTTTAACACCGCTCAATTTATAGATTAAAATATAGATCATCCAAGCAACAACATATGAACCCTTTCTCAATTTGTAAACAAGAATTGATCTAGATCTAGAATTGCAAAAATGACAAATATTAAGTACGCATACATAGTTTTTGTTTTAATGCATAAAAGGTATCCAAATGTAAAGATATGAAACTAATATTGAATGGAAAAGCATGTTCCCAAATAGAGAGTGTGATTTTCTTGCCAAAAACCTATTGGATCTGGGATCAATCATTCTAATTAACACACCCAATCTTAATTAACACACTACACAATAGATCTGTAATCTATCAAATAAATAAATGCAGAGAATAAGGGGGTAATGAGAGAGAGACAACAAGTTGGGTTAGTAGGCACTCCCAACCAACTTGTTGTCTCTTGTAATGAATCACATTACAAAATCACAGTCGAAAGAAAAGTAAAACTTGACACAATTCTTTTGTATTGAAAAGATAGTTCAACCTTATTCAACGTGAGTTGAGTGCTCAGGATTCAAAACCTAAAATAAATCTTCCTCTCAATCTAAACCAACAACATAAGAGTGCAAGGAATGTCCATTCTGCGCCTTAGCATAACTTTGTCTTTATAAAAAAAATTACATTATAAATTTGGTTTTGGAAAAGCTAATCCTTTACAAACAAGATGAATATTCAAATCCCAACTATTTTTTCATCATGGGGAGACCAATAGGACCATTATCCAATCAAGAAAATGTAGATCTAATATAAATTTTGCAAATTTGGGCATAATTTTAGAATTATGGAAAAAACTACATTTTTTACAAAATTGCCTCAAAGAATCTTGCGTATCTCTTAGACCAATATGATTTTTGGAAAATTTTTGGGGTTTTAGATAATATTATATAGTGGAGAAAACCCCATTAAGCTATAATTTCAACAGTCACCTCCATTTGCACGAAAATCAAGGTGAAATTTGGCAGTTTGAAGACAGTGTGAGTTTTAAGCATATTTATTGATTTTTCTTCTCAAAACCCACACGTGCAACCTAGGCTCATTACAACTCATGTGGAGGTGTTTAAACATTATTTTATGAGAAAACCATCTTTGGTTTTTCCCGAAAGTGCATCAAACCTTTAATTTTTCATCGAGCCCCCAAATTAGTGTAGGCACAACAATTAGTGCAGGCAAGAAGCCAATAATGGTGTAGGTAGAGCCAAAGAATTAATGAATCACCATAAATGAAGCGAAATGTGTTTTCCCTTGACCATATCTTCAAAATTATCTTTGAAAAGTGTAATTTACGATCACGTGGTGATTTTACATGAGGGGAACATGTGTAATTTCGTCTTGGTATAGGAATCTTACAGAGTGCTTGCAGGAATATAGAAGTAAATGATAAGTGTACATTTGGTTGTCAGATAGGCTCCAATATAGTATTGAAAAAATTTCATCTATCATTTTCCTATGGGAAATATCAGATGATCAAGTGGTCCCTATATACTTCTATTATGGTGCAGGATATCTATAGAGTGCAAGAACTGCATTAACAATATTTAATGAACATTAGTACTGAGAAATGCATATAAAGGAGGTATTATTTAAATAAAACGAAAACTAAATATAAACCTTTGCTATTGCATCAAGAGAATGTACAAGTACAAGATAAAAGTGCAAAAACTAGTAAAAAAGGGAATATGAAAGGCATCTTATGGGAAACAATATGCATTAGATACCATAATTCTCAAACCTGACATTTCAAAATGAGGGGATCTCATGTATAATGAAGTGGCATAGGCCATGGTGGCAACTACTAACAAAAACGTGACATAAACCTCAGAAAGGAGACATGGCTATGATTTGTATAACTACGTGGTCACCACATGGGTGCCACATGGTAGGTCAGGAGGACATGGCAGAAAACTATTAGGCCAATCTTTAACTAACCACAACTTTTGGTCTAAGAGCCAAATTGAGGCAAATTATATATCACTAGAAAGGTGTTAATGAGAAAAATACAATCTCAAGGTCTATTCTAGGTTTTGAAAAGTTTGAAAAATGACCCCATTTCGATAATTGAACTTTGAAAGTTGGATCAACATAGTAACTGACTCCTTTTACTCTTAGTGTGGTATATGGGTGGTAAGGAGGCATATTACATAGTAGTATCAAAGAAAAGGCTCAACACTAGACCTTTAGAATAAATTGGTGCCATATTATGAGATTAACAGAGTAGAAGGGCTTATGCTTAGGCCTCTGGAGATGAGTTGAGCTCAAGCTTGGAGAGTAATAGATAAATGTGAATATGCTTGAGTGTTACTTATAACACTAATTGTGGATTGCATGCATATGGAAATGATGCTTGAATTATTTTTTAACGTAATGGAATTTCATGTGTTTTATATTAGGAATATTGAAGGTCTAGAGAGTCTATGGCTGCGACCATGAATGATTATTGTTTCTCTAATATTGGCAGAACTACTTGCATTATTTTGTGCATGATTGTTTATAGTGTACCAACACTACTGGTTAAATGGTATATTCTTACACACTTGGGATGCATATGCATGTGAATGTTCATACGACATGATGGATTTGGGAAATCCCTATGTGGATTGTGTGTGTGTGTGAATCCTATGGTTTTCATATTATGTTGTAAAGAGCCTCAGTGGTTTGGAGGCATGATATTTTGTGACTCCATTAGAGAGTGAGGTGTTTTGATGATTGCTTTCTTGTGCAAGTGGATGTTGAGGTGTAGCATTGTGATGGAATGGTTATGTATTTACTGAAGATTTTATGCATATCCATGTTGCATTTTTAAATGTGATAATTATAAATTATAATATGGAAGATACTAATGTGACATATGTCTTTCTAACTGACCCCTTTGATATTGCAGATGCCATGATTGTTGGCCTTGGAAAAAAGGCTGGATTTAATGATTGTAGATAGCCTTATTAAGGAGGTTGAACTTAATGGCTATTTCTAACATTATAAAGATGGCTAAATATTTGAAAATTGATAATGTTGATTGATAGAGAAGGATGATATTTTAAAATTGGTAATGATGGTCTTGGTAAAATATTGATCTTCAAAAATTGCAATGGCATGATGGTAACCATGTTGATAGGAACATATTATCTCTAAATTTCAAAACCAAGTTTATGTATATGTTTAATTGTTTCAAGGTTTGGTACATGTGACTAATGAGAATTTTGAAGATGTGTGGATAACTACAAGGTATCTTTCTTCCTTTAGCATGGCAACATGGCAGTTGGTATATTATTTATTTTATTTTATTAATGCACTAAAAAATGAGTGTGTATGGAAGCATATAGAAAGACTCAGTGGAAGCAAAAGAAGGCATGGATAGTGGCATGGTACAACTTGATATGGACCAAATTCATTAAGAGAAAAAAAATTTGGGGAAGCCCTTAAAAGAAAAAGAACCTTCAAGGACTTGAAGGCTAAGCTTAAAAGTTGTAAGGCAGAGAATTAGAGGCTTGCAAGGTTGAATAACATGCTAATGTAAAATTTATCTCCTATTCAGGGGTTGTTACTACGCACTCCCACCCCTTGTGATGTGGACAAAAGTCCACCCGACAAGGCCATAAAGAGGCCTTGTAAGGATAGTAAAAAAAGAAAAGTGACTTCTTGGTGGCATAGTGGAAGGGAATATTTAAAAAGGGACTATCCATATATATATGGAACTATCCCTTGCATAAATAATGAGTAGTGAAGAAACATGAAGAAAGATGGAAAGGGGGTAGTGTGTATTTGGCATGAATAATGACATGTTGAATGAGTTTCCGACAATATGGAACACCAATTGCATGATGGGTAGGAAGGAGGTCATTGTTGGTATACGTTGGAGCATTGCTTCTAAAATATGACATCAAGAATGAACGAAATTATGTACAGGATGAAAACTACCTGTATGAATAGTAACAACAATACAAGGAGTTATTTGAACTTTGATTTGGCCTAACATGTGGTAATGTATGTTATTACCATGATTAAGAAAAAAATAGTATGATAGCCAAGTGGGCTGATTGAGTCCATGGGAAATAATGGACAATGATATGGCAGCCATGAAAATGGGACAAAGGAGGTTCTCTAAACCTTGACCTTACTTGATATATCTGAATATGGGTTATATTCATGAGAATGATTGATTAATTGAATGTATGTTAAGGCCATCCTGATTGATAGGTTATTTTCATGGATCATTATTGTGGAAGAATGATGGTTTACTTTTATTTAATGCAAGTATGGATGACATGTAAATATTCCCAGTTGTGTGAGGAATCAATTGGGCAAGAAGTTTATCTAGCTAATTTATGATTTTAATATCATTTTCTTATAACTATTATATTTTTTCCCATGTTTGCATTATGAACATGGAATGTTGAAGGTTTATCAGCAGATAAATAAAAAATGTATTACGTGGCATGTTGGCACAATCATGGGAAATTGAAAGAAGAACAAACCCAAATTTTGGGTTGTGGGTGCATGCGATAAAGCGTCATAAGGACACATATGTTATCATTTACAATACATATAGGTAGACCACCTAGATTAGAGGTTTCCTGGGTTAATATTAGGACAAGTAGGTCACCAAGGATTGGGGATTTCCTAGGCCTAGGAGTTGTGATGATGGGGAAGTCATGGTAATCCGTAAAGTGTGCCATGTGTAATTATGTATGAATTTTGTTTGAATAATATGTATATGTGTATGTGTATGTGTTGTACACTATGTATACATGCATGTGTTGTGTAATGTGTTGGGCTAGGAAGATGTGGGACTGGTTGCACCTATGTGTCATGTAATGTGTTGGCACATAGAGGTATGGGATTGTTAGGGGCTGTTTTTTGTGTAATATGGAAGTTGTGATGATATCAGAGTTGTGATGGTAAATGATATTATTTGAGGGAATTTATTTGTGATCGTTGTCATGAATTTATTTTTTATTTTATTTCCATTGTTTCCTCTTTAAATTTTTCCTTTTGAATTTCATGCTTGGGGCCTCAAAAAAATATGTTGGGTGTGGTAGGGAGGCCATAGATTCTTAAGAACAAGGCTAATTGAAATGAATCATAATATGTGACCAAGAAGGCCCCTTGCATAAATAATGAGCAGTGAAGAAACATGAGGAAAGATGGACAAGGGGTAGTGTGTATTTGGCATGAATAATGACATGTTGAATGACTTCCCGACAATATGGAACACCAATTGGATGATGGGCGAGAAGGAGGTCATTCCTGGTATATGTTGGAGCACTGCTTCCAAAATATGACATCAAGCATGAATGAAATTATGTACAGGATGAAAACTACCTGTGTGAATAGTAACAAAAATACAAGGAGTTCTCTGAACTCTAATTTGATATGACGTGTGTCAATGTATGTTATTCCCATGATTAAGAAAAAATAGTATGATATCCAAGTGGGTTGGTTGGGTCCATGGAAAATAATGGAGAATGATATGGAAGTCATGAAAATGGCACAAAGGATGTTCTTTAAACCTTGACCTTGATATATCTGTATATGGGTTATATTAATGAGAATGCTTGATTAATTGAATGTATGTTAAGGCCATCTCGATTGATAGGTTATTTCCATGGACCGTTCTTGTGGAAGAATGATGGTTTATGATATGAAATTGATCAAGGATTTGAAAAGGCTTAAAAATCAAAGTTATTGGATTTAAGTGGAAGCAGCGCCATTGCGTAGAGCTCACAGAAAAGACTCCAACACAACTTGAACGAGTGCATTTGGCCCCTAAATGAATGAGAAATTGCTTGTGGAAGTTTGTGACAAACCAGTGTTTTATTGCTTGACACATGGCAAAAGTACAGGTTCAGCTCAATGTCATATCTCCAGCTTTGTTACAATGGTAATATCTCTAGTTGGTTGCATGGTGAGATTTGGGTATATATGATGACATTAAAGGTTATTTTTATTTATGGTACACTAAAATCTATATTTAAATGCATTATATATAAAACCAAAGCTATATATATACACCATACAATAAAAAAAATATGGTGTATTTTATATATATATAAATTAAGAAAAAAACCAAACTATATACTCCACCATTCTACGTTACCATATCTTCGCTGACTTACCTCATGCCACATTTATGCTATACTTTGCTCCATTATTCTATACCTCTGCCATATTCATTATACATTATGCCTTCATTATAACTAACCCCGCCATACCAAAACCTCCACTCCAACAAAACATCCGCTAACCAACCTTATCCTCTATACCTACGCCCATGTATATATGGTTATAATAAATATTATGTCATGTTTAAATTATATGGTTGGGAGGAGCAGATCTGAAGGTTTTCCATATGGTTAATTTGCCATCGAACCATTAAAACCCAATGTATATGTTATATATTGTATGCGGTGGAGTGATAAGGATTATACGCATATGGTTGTGATATGGTTTGGTTTTTTTTTAATAAGGATAGGGTGAGATTAATATGGAGTGAAAAGGGTTATTAATGTTATATTGTTTTTGAGTGATAAGGATTATAACGAATATGTTATATATGGAGTTGGTTATAGAAATGCGATACGTAATTAATGCATTGCTATGTTTGAAATATGAGGGTTAGTCACAAACATAATGTAATGCCATGAAAAGGACGGGAGTTCTTACGTTTTATGCAAAAGAGAAGAGTTTTAGTGTAGCTTTGGAGATTTGGAGATTTGGAGTTGTGACATTTTATGGTGCCTCTTTGTGCTAGGGTCTTGATTTGGAACTGCAGCCACTATTCCTTAAGATATAATGCATAGGACTTAACTGGTATCGTACACTTGATTTCTTCCAAATATGGACTAGTCATGGATGCCAATTGATTCTCTCTTTCTTGCAGCTGTCCTTTCAACCATTCATTTTTTGCCTCCAATTGATTTTTCATTATGGCCTCTCTGTCCCTCAAGCTACTTAGTTCCCTTCCCATCTTTTTGAGCTTCTCCTCCATGTGACCAATGTCCTCCACTCCCTTGAACTTGGTAATCTACATCCATCTATGAGTTCTGGCTATTTCTTTCTCAAGCTCAATGAATAATGGAATGGAAATTTTTTGTGGAATGACCCTGCCCCCCTCAATAAATCTGTAGTAGGAGTCAAGGTTAGGTTGAGGACTAGGTTCCCATAGCTCTGGGTCCTCTGTCTTTGTTTCTGGTTGCTTACTTGTTTCCTCATCCAATTTTTTAGTTTCCTGTACGTTTAGTAGAGTTTCCTGTAGGATTGCTTTGCTTCTTGTAGGTCCTACTGTGTATCTTGTAGGATGTCTTTTCCTTTGGATGAGGTAGACTTGGTTACAAGCCTTCTCACATAGGTTATAGGAGACATAGGGGAGGTTTGTGCTGAGGATCCTTCTTCTTGAGTTTTTATAGGAGGATCCATCTTCTCCTGTTGTTTAGGTGAGTCCTCAATAACAATGGGAACCTTGGTTGGAGTTTGGGGTTTTCCCTGCCTTATCCTTGTACTTTTCCTTGTTCTGAAGTATAAGTGGGTTTACCTTTGTCCTTTGCCTTTTTGTTTGATAGGGGTGCTAAGGGCAGTGAGGGAATCTTCTGCCTCTCTCTCAGTGGGTTTTGGGGACAGCCTAGGTGATTCCTCCTTGTATTTTTCCCCCTCTTTTCCATTTCCCTTTTTACCTATGCCTTTCCCTTCTTCTCCCTCTATATCCTCATCTTGTTTATCAGTTTCCTCCTTGACATCTTCCTCTGTTTCTTCATCACCTTCTTTCTCTTTCTCTTCCTCTTAATCCTCATCTATCTCCTCTTCATCCCTCTCTACTTCTTCTCCATCTGTCTCTATCTCTTCTTCATCCTTTTCACTAACAGTAGGGCTAATATCATATGTGAGGGCTTTGATATCCTCATCTGTGTGCATGTATCTGAAAATATCCCATTGGATAGTAATTTTGAGGTTTTGGAGGGCATCTTCTATGATGATTCTAATTAACCCATGGCGGGCTAACTTTTGGGGGTTCCCCTCCTACACCTTTATGTGTGTATCTATTAGTGATTGCAGAAGGAAGTATGGTATGTTGAGCCTGTGGTGTGGAGGTGTTTTTGCTCCAAATCTCAACTCTTCAAGGAGCCTAAAGTGATAACCATAAACCACACTATGCCTACCTTCATATGATATGTATTTTATAAGTTGGTAGCTTACCTCATTCCAAGGGTATGGTAGGCTTGTTCTCCTTACTCCATTCATGTCCTCAATGGGCTCCTCTCCCTCTAAAAAGAATTTCTTCTTGGTAGTCTGGCTATCTCCATTATATTCCTTTCTCCAAGGTACTCCTAGGGCAAGTGTGGTAATTCTGCTTATGAGTTCAGGGGTGAGGTTTATGGAGAGGCTTCTCACCACAACAGTGGCATGGGTTCTGGTCAGTGGAAATGAGGGAGAGATAAAATTCTCGGGCCACTTCATCATCATACCCCCTGAATTTCTCAGAATACCCCATCCAATTATGCCTCGTGAAGATTTATAAGACAGGAGGGTGTTGGTGAATCTTCACAGTGTTAATGGGCTCCCTTCTATTAAACTCCCTTGTCATTTTGTCTGGTGAATTTTGAGGAGCAATGATGGTTGATACAAAATTTAATGCAGGAGGGAATGTGATTGAAATACTTGAGGAGACAATTCCTTTACACAACTATCAAATTCACTCAAACTAGGAGAGTTTTTTGTTCTATTCACTTAGAAAAATGGAAGGAATGCAGAGTTTGCCTCCTCATGGTGTTTGTTGTAGCCAACCCCTGTGCTTTCCCTTTGAAAACTACTCTTGGCCAATCCTGTAGACTGTCTGGCTATATCCTGTAGGATTCCTATGTAACCCTGTAGGAAGTTTGGTGATCCTATAGGAAGTCCTGCACAGGAGAAATATGGAATTTTTCTCATCTGTAGGTTTCTTTGGTACGAGAGCGATTTTTCTAGAGTGAGCCTCGAGGAGATGAATACATGGGTGCATGGGGATCAATGATAATTTCTTCTTATGGTCGAGCTGAGTGAGGTGGTGTGCAGGCATCCGAGGTACGATTTTTTCTATTTTTGGACCATTGGTCCCCACTACCACCTCATCATTCCCATCTCCTCATAATCAACTCCCACTTTGCGCATCCGTAACCTTAACTACTTTTGGTCTCCTCCTCTAATCCGAATTGGATCCTCAAACAATTCCTTGATTGTTAAGAATGGATGAGAGACTTCAAGAAATCTTATAACTATCAGAAATAACCTCTGAATAATGGTAATTTGCAGAAAGCATGGAGCAACGAGGACCTTCGGTCAAAGTGCACTGACCATTGGCCCATGGGACTGTGCATGGTGCAAAAATGGCAGTTGGGAAGCTCAAACCTAGAAATGGAGGTTGTTTCTAATACACAATTAGCGCAAAGCTAGGCAGAACCCCTTGAGAAGGAAAAGCCCCGAGCACTCGGTCACAAGGGAAACCAGAAAATCGTGGGAAAGCGCTAAAACCGATAGGCGGGTCCCATGCTCAAAATTGACGGAATATCGGAGGAATTTCGGGCGATAAGTGGGTTTGGCCAAAGACCCAATGATTCCATACACCAAGTGACGGGTGTCCGGCGGGGAGAGAGAAAAACTGCTTACATCGCGGACTAACGATCGAGCAACTCAATCGCGTGATATAAGCGAAGACCGTAGGATTTGGGGGCTCCAGATAAAATGGCGGGGGTTTAACCCGATGGATGACTGGACCCGAGGGAGAAATAAGCTATGGCGCATAAAGATTTGAAGTCCGATTTGACCAATGAATTGACAGAAGGACCCATTTCATAGGCATCTGGGAAATAATGGAACAAAAAAACTGTTCGGGAAGAACTGACACTTAGTTCTCAAGAAGACAGGTGGACACCTCTCTGCGAAGCGTTACACAACAACGATGATGCAGGGCAGAGGAGTCCCAGCGGACAGAGGTAGGGGATTCAGAGAGTCGGGAAGACGAAGTGATCAATCAAAGAAACGAACTGGCTTTAAAGCCACAAGCTGACATAAACAAGATAGAGAGATAGTGAGGCAGAGAAGCAATGAAGAAGCCAAAGGTCGAGAGACACAGAAAGAAAGGCAAAATTGGAGAGAACAGAGAAGCTGAGCTGACCATCAGAGTAAGGGCAACATTGAGTAGACAGAGAGCAATTGAGGTCAAAATTCAGTAAAGGGAGTGTGTGAACTCTAAGGACTTGGGAATTCCAAGTGCCATCCTACTGATCATCCTCTGTCAAGTGAGACTTAGATTGAGCTCCTTATTGTAAGACTCTACTTTAAAAACATAATAAAAAGGCCACCACTGAAAATTGGACTAGGAGACGTATCCGAGGAGGATTGGGTGACCTCCTTATTAAATTTTGTTGTGTTTCTGTTTTGCTTACTGTTATCTCTTACTGTTTCGGCCTCCTCATGCATGAGGCACCTTCATAGAATTGTATCGACACCATGATGGTAAAGTGTATCACCGATGATCATGTAGTCTTTGGCTTGGTATCAAGTACGTCGTTGTTCAGAGTGAGAGGTGTTAGGCCTAAAGGTTTGCATTTGGAGATAGATCAATATATCTCCGTACCATGGGTCGCTTGACGATATCAGAAACAAAGATTCATCCATGATTGATGCTTTAGATGTTGAATCATTGGACGATGATGGGAGGTCAAAAAGTAACTCTGCAAAGACTAGAGATTTCTTTGATTTGGATTTGGTGAATTCCAGATCAAACTCTTGCAAAATGGATATCCATTTGGAATATTTGCCCCTATCAATTGACGCGACAAAATGTAGGTCATAGGGTTGCAATCTGACAGAATGGTAGTTTTGCGAAAGAGTATATAGTGTCGAAATCTCTGTGCTGCTTGAATAGCTGCTAGGGCCAACTTTTCAACATAGGAGTACTTGCTTTCTGTATCATTTAAGTTGCGTCTTAAATAATATATCGGATGTTTTATTCCATTGTCTTCTTGTACTAAAACCATTGTGATAGTTGTATTTGTAGCGACGAGATATAAGTTAAAGTCTTTTTGATAGTCAAGAGCGTACATTAATGATGCTTTTACTAGGGAATCCTTTAAAGCATCAAAGGAATCTTGCGCAACTTGATCCCAGTTGAAGGGTACTTCTTTTTTCAAAAGACGTGTATAACCTTTAGCAAGTTCGACGTAATTTGGAATGAACCTACTTAGAAATTTTGCTTTCCCTTGGAGTTTTTGAATCTGAAGCAAATTTGAAGGTGGAGGCATGTCAATGATTACCTAAACCTTGCATAGGTCAAGTCAAATTCCGTCCTTAGAAACTACGAAACCAAGTAATCGACCAGAACCAACACAAAGCACACACTTGTGTGGATTGAGTCGTGCCTTGTAGTGTCGACAACGTAGAAATATAGCTCTCAAATGCTATGGATGATCAGTCTGATTTCGTCAATGAGCCAGTAGATTGTCAAGATATGGTTGAACGATGTGTTTGATGTCATGGAAGGCGTAGTTCATTGCCCTCTAAAATGTTGCCCCCGCGTTTTTCAAACTAAAAGGTATTTTACGGTATGCGAATGTGCCCCATGGACAAATAAATGTAGTCTTTGACTGGTCCTGTGGGTGGATATTGATTTGATTGTATCCGAAAAATCCATCCATAAATGAAAAGATTTCACATCCGACACATTCATCAACTGTCTGGTCGGTGAAGGGTGTAGGGTAGTTGTCTTTTGGACAAGCTTGATTTACATCCCTGTAATTGATGCACACTCTAATCATTCCTTGCTTTTTCATCACAGGAACACTATTCAATACCCAATCAGTTAGAGGAACAGGGTAAATGAAACCAGCGTGTAAAAGTTTTTCCACTTCTGCCTTAATGGAAGCAGCTTTCTTCAGGTTAACCGGTCGAAGTTGTTGTCATACTAGTTTGACATCTGGATACATCTTGATTTCATGTTTAACGATACTCGAGTCAATGCCTGGAATTTCTTCATATGAGCATTCAAAGACATCTCCGAATTCGCGAAAGAGAGTGCAATAGATTTCCAGTTCTGAAGTAGAACAAGATTTTCCAACATGAATATTCTCTACAGCATTAGGTTTGGTCGAGATATTAATGGCGATAGTTTCCTCAATATTGGATAGATTTCACTCGGAATCCACCGTATTTATAGTATTCGATAGAAAATAAAAAATTGAAGGATGATTAAGGTCACTGGAATAATCTTCGTTGTAATCTTGAAGATGGGAACGTTGGTGGTAATCTTCCCATGGTGCCTCTCCTATCATCATGGACTGAATGATTCCTTCGTCTGTAGAATGTATACGATACCAAGGATCGGAAGAGGTGCCATACTCTAGAGACCTATCTATCCAAACGCTCGCTGAGTGTTGATTTGTGTTTTCCACCGAGGCCCATAAAATTGATTGCTACAAAGTTTCTATGGGGCTTGGGGACAACACCTCGTGATGATCCATACTATTAGAGTTCTTCTTAATATTTGATGAGGTAGAAGATATCATATCACAAGTTTCCACTGTGGCTACTTCTGCCAGATTTCTCAAAGGCGGGAGGGAAAAAATACCCATTAAGGCGGGGTCTTTTATGAGA
Organism: Pinus taeda; assembly: GCA_000404065.3. NCBI lineage: Eukaryota > Viridiplantae > Streptophyta > Pinopsida > Pinales > Pinaceae > Pinus > Pinus taeda. The sequence continues at coordinate 22,325 of APFE030060145.1, forward strand.
CCTACTCCGACATTTTGAAGCGATTGAGAGCTTCCATGGATCATTGGAATGTTTCCAGTAGCTTGTGAATCGTTGGGGAAAATTTTTATTTGGTCAACTATTGTAATTCCACCTTGGAAGGGAAATGCAACCTTTCTAAAATATGTTGACATAATGACATCCATAGCATAAATCCATGGCCTTCCCAGTAGGATATTGTAGTCAAGGTTTCCATCGATGACTTCAACTTAAATTTCTACTGTCTTGCCCCCAGTTCAACTCGCAAGTTACTTAATATCTTGTATGACGTGTATGTTCTTCCATCAAATGCTTTTAATGTCGTTGATGGTCGAGACAAGGGTGGTGAACCTAAATTTTTCCAACAACTCATTAACATATACAGGTAGATGCCCCCTCATCAATGATTGTTCGATGAATAGTTTTGTTGAGGGCTTTTACTTGTATAAAGAAAGAAATTTGGGCCGGTAACTGAGGTTCGTATCCTTTATGGTTAAAGGCCACAGGATTAGAATCCACTAGGTCAATCCCACCTATTACTGATAACAAAGCTTGTTTTTGGGAGGGAATTCTGTAGTACTTCAAGTGTTGACATAGCGGATGGTGATTGAGCCAGATCCTCCACTATATTATAATTTTGTGCTTCTCGGGAATGAGGATTAAACGTTGATTTATGTACTACGCCCTTTGGCAACTTTATAGTTAATTCAGGAAGGATGGGTGGCACAACTTCTAACGAAGTCGTTGTCGAACTACCGGGTTGATCTGTAGCCTTGTTGTTCGACATCTGTGGATTCCCATAATCTTTATTCCTCGTCAATATCAAAGCATCATTTTTCTGTTTTGAGATGGATAACGTAAGCACTTAGGATGGGGAAGCATTATCAATAGCAACCAGATTAGTTTCTGGGTTTGGAAATGGATCAGCCAATACCATTGAGGTACTTGAAGTCTTTAAAAATTTTGTGAGCTCAACTCGATGTGGACAATCTCTTGGATAATGTTCCTCATCACAAATGAAACATGGCTGATTAGGTTTCTTTCGCCAAGTAGGGTTTCCAAAAGATTTCTCACGAGTCAAATCTTCTTGTTTCTTCTTTTTGTGCTTCCCTTTCTTCTTGCGCCCTGGTTGCTTTGGTTCTTTTCCCTTGTCGGATGACACGACATTAACCTTCGAGGCAAGAAGTTTGTCATTTTCCTTTTAACTAGAAACTACAAGGGCTTTACTAGATGGAGCCTTTACGGTTTGCGTACTTGAGGTACCAATCACACCATCACTGGCATGAGAGTCCCTATTCGATTTAGGAGGGGGAGGAACAGAAAATTCTGGTCTAGAAGCATCAGGAATTTTTTCGTAGAGCGTGCCAGACTGAGTATAGATCAAGTCTAAATATTGTGCACGAGCAATGACTTGCTCTTCAGTGACAACTCCTCCCTTTGCCACATCTTCAGTAATAGAAGGTAATAATGACTCAATAAACCACTCAGCTAGGAGTTGATCAAGAACATACGTCTTTACCATTCGACGACAACGTTGCCACTCATGAATATGATCAGATATGTGAGTGGTTGTTTTTTGTTTAAAGTTGGTAAGGAGTTTTGTTCCCATTTCGTATCTTATGGGTAACTGAAAGTGGGTTAGAAAAGTAGTGGCGAGGGTGCTGAAGTTATCAATTGAAGCTCTAGGAAATTCAATATACCATTTTGTTGTCGAACTAGTTAACGTTCATTGAAAGAGGTGAAGCCTAATCGAATCATTATTTAGGGTGTTAGATGAGCATCACAAATGAAAAGTCATTATGTGATTCGATGGATCTTCACCCGAATTTCCATTGAATTTAAGAATATCAGAGGAAAGTTTATGAGGAATTTCCAGCCACCAAGGGGTGTAAGCAATTGGATCATTTGTTAGCTGGTTCAGATCTGGTAATTCTAGAGTTGCTACAAAAGGCAAGTGTTGATTCAGGTTTGGCAAAGCATACCAAGATAAGATGGGATCGCCTGAACAGTAGGTCTTTGCATACCAGCATAATGTATATGATGCTGATAACTTTGATAAGGTTGATGGGTATAACCATTATAGTATGGCTGTTGATAACTGTTATGAAAATGCAGTTGCCCATTACCCACAAAGCCTTGTTGCTCAGGTCCTTAGTAAGCTTGTTGGTATTGCGGTTGTTGATATTGCACTAGCCATGGTTGTTGGACCATTTGCTATTGCCCAATACTGGATGTTTGACCAAGATGCGGAGTGATAGTACCCGTTTGAGCCTAAGTTGTACCAGGTAAGGAAGCACTAACCTAAGGTTGTGATTGAGCCATAGAGACAAGAGGCTATTGTATTCCAACCCGAGAGACTTGAGGTTGACACACAATATGAAGTGCCTATACTTGCGACACAGTCACAATAGCATGCGTAGTGGGAATATTCGACACAAGTTGGGCTGGTTGTATTGAATATACAACCCTTGGTTGTTGAGGCAGTATTGGTACCCAACCACTAAATGTAACTCCAGTTTGACGTGAATTTTGTTGTGAACTCTCATATGGTTGTTCTCCAGGAGGGAACAATGAAAAGGCATACTGACCCCCATATGGCGAAAATCCAGTGCTCAAAGGATAGATCGGTCTTTGAATACTAAGTTGCCCAAATTGAAACTGGTATGCAAGATCAATTTTCTGAGTTTCGACATAAGAAATGTCAGATAGGATCCCAGATGAAAAAAAAGGACCATACCATGTCATCGAAACAATCCCTGGGTGGACTCCATCTAGTGATTGATAACTCGTTGGGACATATGGTATACCAGCGAACATCGTAGGAGTGGTAGCAGGAAGTTCTGCTATGGTTGTATCAGATGACATAGTCCTATATGTTGATGGTTGCTCACACATATTTAGTCTATCCAAAATATTTCCTAGCGATTCGACAGGAACTTGCGATGAAGGGTGATTAAAAGAACTAACTTCAGTGGTAGAAGGATATAAGTGGATCCCAGTTCCAAAATGTAATAAGGTACTGGATGGAAGATCCTCTACTATCTCTTCTATAGCAATCAGTCCAGGCAAAAGAGGTAGACCGTCAGGTCTGTCAAATATTTCTGGAGCCAAAGAAGGTATATTTTCTATAGTGATAGATACTAGAGGGGTGACACCTTTTGAATTCTGGAACTCAAATTCTAGATGTTCAGGTAAGCGAAATTCTGTGTAGCTCGACAATCTTTTCATATTTAACGAGTCTAAAAAGAGCTTAAAAGAGACTTTTTTTTGAGGAACGAGTGATGTTTTCAGGTAGCAACTGGTTCCAAGTAAGTTTGGAACTTCTCAAAACATGGCAGTGTGAAGAGGGTGGCTAACAGAATCACTCGTCGCAGTTGTTCTTCAAAAGGGTAAATAATCAAGTGGAAGCATATGATCGGCCAAAAGAATGGAGGTGATGGTAGGAACACAACCAAGGCTTAAAAAGCTAATAGCATGGCAATCACAGAGGTCATTTACTAAAGGCGGGTCTATTTTTTAATGAGCTTGAACCTTGTGCCAACATATGCTCAGTGGCGGGTTTATTTTTTAACGAGCTTGAACCTTGCAAAAACATTGCTCATGGTAGTGGTTAAAGATGTCTCTCATTGGTAGGTTCATTTTTTAATGAGCTTGAACTCTACGATAACATATGCTCATTTCCTTTTTACGTAGGCTAGAAAGGACCAAAGTACAAAGCTAAAAACACTAAAAAGCTAAGGGACCACTGAGGTTAGGTAGGATGATTTTGTCTTCTGTCTAGAAAAAACCCTTCCTTTGGTCCGGCTGGTGAGAAGATGTTTCTGGACGAACCACCTAACCTAATAAGTTAAACTCAAAAGCTAAAAAATCTAAAAAGGTAAGAAATGAAATTGGTTGTTTTTTGATTGCATAAAAAGGTTCGCATGCCCCTAGGCATTGAGAAAAGGAGAGTCTCCAGGTAACCATATGGAAGTCACTATGGTTAAGCAGGATTGTTTCATCCACAGAGAAGATAAAACATTTCCTTAGCTTTGTCCACTGCACAGACAAAGGTGAATGGTGTTTCAGACCAATCACTTAGCTTACAGGGAAACACATATAGTAGGATGGTTTCGTCAACATTTAGACAAAAAATTTCCTTGGCTTCGTCCACAGAGTGGAAAAAAGTGAATGGTGTGGGTCGACACTTCCAATCACATAACCTACAAGGAAACCCATCCTTTCAGCTGGGTTTTCCTGCCGAAGCAAACCAGGGTGCATGCCCCCTAAACTTTGTGACATTCATCGGACTACTCGCGGTAATTAGGTGGATGAAATGAAGGTTGAAGAGACATCCTTGATGCAAAGAGACCATTTAGGGATGATGTTTGACTCGTAGCTATGTTTGAAATGGGAAATGAAAGCTGGTCAATAAGTGATACCATTTTGACTTCATGCGGGAAACACATGACTCGAAAGAGTGTGGAACAATAGCTTCCATGCTATAAACATAGTCATGCCCAAGGAGTAGATTGTAATCTAATGTCCCTTGGACTACCATCACGTTCAAGTGGATGGTTTTCCTTTTCAAAGTTATCGGTGACTTTGGAAGGATCCCTAACGGTCCACTGGTTACTTTGTTAAAGCCTGAAAAATTTTGTGTCTCAGGTAGAAGTGATGGCGAACCAAGTGCTTTCCAAGCAGTTGAGGAAAGGATACTCACTGAATCCCTTTCATCTATGATTGTGCCAAACATGATCATTTTGTAAACTTGTACTATGATTCGGAATGGTACATTAGATGAAGACGGGGTCTTTCTAGTTGACTCCAATCGAAGGAAATGACTAGACTGCTCGGAGGGGGTACCGAATAAATGGTTGGATGAACCCCTAGAACTGGGGGATTTTCCTCTTTTTGTAAAGGAATGGGTGGATTATCCCCAAGTTCATCAGACTCTGTATTAACAAAAAGAATTTGAATGGCATCATTTTCATTCTCTTTGGAAATAGTATCATCTGAAGGTGGACCTTCTGAAGGCAAGACTGGGTCGATTGCCATCTTGACCTGTTGACTTTGGTCCGATATAGACTTAGAAGGTTCACTCTCAATGATAGGCATTTCAACCGATGATTGAGTTATGGTAGTTGGGTTTTCAACTAGTGATGGACTTGGTAAGAGTTTCTTGTATCCAAGCGGAAGTCCTTGTGGTGAAGCAGGACGATTACGAAAGATTCTCTTGGCCTCATCTAGAAAAGGACAATGAGGAAGGTGATGGTCTCCTTCACATAATAGACATGGATTTTTGACCTTTCTCCAGGACTTTTATTTTCACTAGTTGATGGTATGCTGTCAACCTGATCTCCCGAGGTTGATGACATTGGATGGTGTGAATAGGGAGACCATTCTCTCAAGATCTGTGGAATGCAAGGACAATCTCGATGAAAATGTTTTCCTTTGCAAATTAGACAAGGATATATAGGAGATTTAATGTGTGAATTTTCACCAAATGATTCATTGTTGCCCCCTTGCTTAACTAATTTCTTCTTCTTCTTCTCCTTCCCTTTCTTCTTCTTCTCAACCACTTGTTTTTTAGTACCACTAGTTTCACCAAGCGAAGAGGAAGAAGGGGAGGAAGAAACAAACAAAGTAGAAGGTGAAGGGACAACTTTAGTATCATCTAGTTGCTGATTCGATTGCTGAGGAATCGCAGTATTTTGAACGACAAAGGTTGATAATAGCCATACTGGCAAACCAATTGTGATTCTCGAAAGGGACAATGTAGCCATATACGGAGCACCAATATCTCCCCAAGAAGAGAAAGGACTAGGATTTCCCCCAAGAGGGATTCCTTTATTGGTGGACTCCATTATCTCAAATTAAGATCAACGAAGGAATAGGGATGTTATTCCGAATTAAATAAATTTTAATGATGCTTTGACACAACTTTGCTTTTTCAATTTTTAAGAGTTGAGAAAAAGCTAAAGATGACTCTAGTCGCCTTC
>APFE030060158.1:0-19514 GCA_000404065.3 Pinus taeda
AAGGCCTATTTATTGTTGAGAAACAATGGAAAACCCTTCACATCCCAAAACCTAACCCTAGAAGATGAAATGCCAAATTGTGGGCCCCATTTTGGGTAAGTTGGTACATCAACTTCCCGGGGTCGTAACTTTGGCACTCGATTTTTGTTTGACGCGTACAATAGCTTGTTAGAAAGATCTATCCAAACACTACAACCTTGGGAAGAGAAACATCGGTCCATGGACCCATGTTGCTCCTAGATTTCCCAAAAAATGTCATTTAGGGCCTCAAAATGGCTCCAGAAGTTTAGGACTCGAAAAACTGCTAAAAATGGTAAATTGTGCTACAATTATGGAAACTGAAAAACTGAAAGAGACAGTTGTGGGGTCCAACTGGGATAGGTGGGTGGCCGCCAACATCCACCTGGGTTAGAGAGAGAGAGAGAGAGAGAGAGAGAGAGAGCTAGTCTAGTCTAGTAAGTGAGAGAATAGATCCAGTTAAAGACGTATTTGTGAGATTGTTGTGTGTGAATAGATGATGGAATGCTAAATTGATCAAGAAGGAAGAATGACCCAGTCAAGATGAAATACCATGGTTCAATACCATGGATTGATGCCCATAGTAAAGGAAATATGAAAAACTATAAAAGTAGAGGAAATATCTTTAAAAAGTTTGAGGTGAGTGAGGGGAAAAGAACTTGAGAGAGGTGACTATGTAGGTTGGTCAAATATATAGACTAAAGTAGATATCAATGCAATATATAGGCCATGTCATGCTGTTGAGGTCTTATTTGAGTCAAAGGTGAAGAGATGGAGTGCGGCGATGGAGTCTAACTACAAAAGAAGGCTAAATAATTAGTGTATGGGTTCTTTTCATGTGTTTAATTTCATATTTGAAGAGCCATTAAAGAACTAGGGTACATAATATATTTTAGAAGCAGTAGAAGAAATCTTAAGGAAGACCAAGCTAGAGAATCGATTAATAAGTTTGATTTCAAAATCTTATGGATCTAAGTTTGAAAATGTATGAAAAAGGGATCTAATAGGCACAACAAGTTGGGGCTTACAAATTTTATGGGGTTGGTTCCTCCAGTAGGTTGGTTCTTACAAATCAGGTGATGGCCATCTCCTTTATGTCGGTGCCTACAAATCAAGGGATAGGTGTCTCCTAAGTTGATCCCTATAAATTTTAGGGGATCGGTGTATTGTTCAAGTTGGTGTCTCTAAATATAAGGGGATGGGTGTCTCCTTCTGGTTGGAGCTAGTAAATTGAATGTAATAGTAAGTTGGATCCTAAAACAATATTGAGAAATATGTTTTGAGGATTTCTCCAATATGAATTTCCATGAAAATATATGTGTCTTTTGATATATGTGTGTTACGTTTGATTTATGGTATTGTTGTGTGGCTATTGTTAATAATTTGAAGATATTAAAAACTACTAAAAATTTTAATATTGAATTACCTCCCTCTCAATGTTATTTTTGGTTTCCAGCAATTGGTATCAGAGAAGGTTCCCTTAGGAACAACTTAACCACTAGAAGGTAGATTACAAGGGACCATGGTTGACCAAGATGATTTTTCACCTTATGGAGTACCATTATTGAAATGACCAAATTATGAAATCTAGGAGGTAAGAATGAAATTTCATCTAATGGCTCTTAGTTTATATGTATGGTTATCTATATTGGATGGAAAGAAGAAAAATAATCATAATACAAAATCTATGAAGGTAACCTTGAGTGCATAGTCAAATTCATATTATGATAAGGTAATTCATTATGTGATTGCAAAATAAATGCTATATAAGCTCAAAATAATTTATGAGGGAAAGATGCAAAAGTCATATCAAAAGGAAGAAGTACACATTTAAGACCATGACTTCTCAATTAATGAACCAAATGATGATGAAGATCCCCTAGTCATGAAATCTCAAGTTGTTGATCATCAAAAGAAAAAATCATATTCAAAGGAAAAAGCTAAAGGTCAAAGAGATGCAAAAGAGGTGCAATTAATAGGTAAGCTACTATTGTTGTAATTGTAGAATAATATGTCATATTCCTTCTTGATGTTCATATGCAAATTCATAAAATAGCAGTGATAGAGAAGAACATGAAGAGGAAAAAAAACCTTAAAAGCATGGAAAGGAAACATGTTTCTCATCCAAAGATAGTGGCATCTTTGCATGTGATAAGAATGTTAAGTAATATCTTCTCATGACCATGGGGGCTTAATATGTTGAGCTAGAGAGATCTGGTTTAGAAAAATATATTGAACTTATCTCTACTTTAAAACATATTAAGAGACTCAAAATAAAAAAACAAAACACAAAAGGAGTTATTGTAGATGTATGATGATATGGATCATAATCTTATGAAATAGAGAAAATTATTGTCATGCTTAAAAATCAACTAGAAGAATCAATAAGAATGAATGAAGTGGTGACTAACCAGTAGACTGAAAAGGAAGGACAATTTGAGAAACTAGAAGTTGACATTGTATCCTTGAGAAATGATCTTAAAACAAAACATGATCAACTGAAGTTTGGACAGAGTCTTGAAATGTTAGGTAATATATTGTAGGTCTTAACCTTGTACAAAAATTACTTGCAAACAAATTCTTAAAACATAATAAATATATAATGGCTAGAACATAAAAACATATACACAAAGATTTTCTCCTGGAACCCAAATTGGGAAAACCAGATTGATTTTTAGTTATATTCCTTTCAATGTTACAATACATATATATACATGTCGAAGCATTCATAAACCCGAATCCATTAACCATGGATTAGAACATAAAGTAGTTCCCTTGACCATATCTATAAAATATCTTGGGAAAAATCATCATGCCCAAAACCATGTGCAAAACCCATACACAAAACCATGGGTAGGTCTTCCCAACATCTTTGGGTTTGCCCCCTATCCTTAGGTCCACCCAACTATTATTCGTTCCACATTAAAAAAATACACAAAACCATGGGTAGGTCTTCCCAACATCTTTAAATCTACCCCTATCCTTAGATCCACCCAACTATTATTCGTTCTACATTAAAAAAAAATATTATGCATTGCCCCGAATCCCGTGCAGTGGACTATTGAACCCCTATAAACCTCTTAACAAAGGGGGCTCCACCCCCTATAACCTCCCATTGCGAGGCAATATATGACATGTAGAGCTAATCATGAAAATGATATAATACATACTCAACAATATAATATACTTTAACCGTTAATTTATAATAAAATATTTATTTATAAAATAAAACATTTTAATTTTTTATTACATAATTTCAAATTCAAAAAACAACTTAAATTCTTTCAAAATATCGGAATGGGTTTTCCTGTACACCAATCGCTTCCTAATTCTTCGAATATGTTAAACGTGTGCTTGTCGGTCTAAAGGACTTTGATATAAGTAAGAAGATGATATGTGGATAAAAGTTAAAGTAGTGTGATTTTTATGCTCCGAATTATTTGTCTAGTTTTTATACTTTTCATAAAAGAATATGAGTGGCATGACTTTAATAATTGTGTTTATTTGTGTCTACTCATTAAAAGGTTGAGTTTTTTTATATTTTATTATAATCATCATTTATAAAATAATTCATTTTAAATTTTAAAATAAGGAAATAACTCTCAGAATTTAAAGAAATTAAATTTATATATACATATATATATAATATATATATATATTTAACAGGTCAACATTAAAAAATATTCATTAATGTAAAAAAGCAATAAATTATTGATTATTAAACATGAATAAAATATAGTTTAGTTAAAAAATAAAAATTAATTGTAATTATTTTCCATTGAGAATGAGGTTATTGAAATGTTTATGTGGCAGACAGCTGTCTCTATAACATTTTTTCTTCATCATATATTTTATTAATGATGATTATGTTAAATATAAAAAAATATTTGATTCTCAATAGGTTTTATTGTGTTTTACAATTAAAACCACTATAGTATATTTTGGTTCTGTAAAGAGATCAGATTCATATTTCAAATTAAGAATAGAAAGTTATTTTCATATTGATTGATTGTTTTCACGATGATTGAGGTTGGGATGGTGGAAGCACTAACCTTGAATGACTCCTATAAACTCATATACAATATGTAAATGCTGAAATGACTTGAAAAATAAAAACTAACAAAAGAAATAACTACAAAGATTAGCTTTTTAGAATGTTGTATTTCTTGTTTTATTGGCATGGAAAGTTTGCACTTGAAAACAAAAATATTTAAATCACCAAAAACCTAAATCAAAACCATCTCACAAAATACATTTTGAATTACAACTTGTACAAGAACTTTAGATAAAGAACTTTTGTTATTTAAAATGCATTTTTGAATGCATAAATGGATTCAGATGGTGGAAGCACTAAACTTGAATGACTCTTATAAACTCATATACAATATGTAAATGCTGAAATGACTTGAAAAATAAAAACTAACAAAAGAAATAAGTACAAATATTAGCCTTTTAGAATGTTGTATTTCTTGTTTTATTGACATGGAAACTTTGCACTTGAAAACACAAATATTTAAATCATCAAAAACCTAAATTAAAACAATCATTATTGAATTGAGACTTCTATGATCCATAACAAGTCTATAAAAAACCTTAGGCAACAATCACATCCAAAGTCATTTGTCTATTTAGAATCCATTTAGAATTACAACTTGTACAAGAAATTTAGATAAATTAAAGGCATAGTCCAACTTATAGAAGAAATAACTCCTTTTTCAAGGGGATTCACCAAAATTGGACAATACAATTCTAAGAATTATTGTTATTTAAAATGCATTTTTGAATGCATTGATAAATTCAGTACCATGAAAAACACCTAAAACACTCAGATTATGTAGATTAAACAATTTAAACTCAAATTATTTAAAATTCCTATCTAATTTTAATTAAAATTAACCAAAAAACTATTATGAAAAAAACCTATACAACACCAAACTTTAATACCATAAAAAATTGTGAAAATAATCTTATTATTTAATCATCAATATTAATGATTGAAAGTATATCTTCCCGTTCTATTAAAATCTAAGAAAAAAACATCTTTGAAATATTGTATAATCTGAAAATGTTTCTTAAATATCTGTAAGTCCCTAGGAACATAAACCATACAACATAGATACAGAGATAAATTTATAACAGTAAATCCTCTCTCAGTGATAATAATAAATCAAAAAAACAATCCCGTTGAGTGAAGAAGGATGGAATCTTGGGCACTCACACTTTTACTGGGAGGTCCACCGTCTTGACGCAGCCTGGAAAAAATGTGAAGGCCCAATTCAGAAACGTGAAGACTTCGTTGGGAAAAGCATGGCAACCGCACAGCGCATTTCATTTCTTCTCCTCATATATCGAGCATCAGAAATTGCAGAGTACATTAAGATCAGAAATTGCAGAGTACATTAAGATCACACAGAGATGGCTAACGATTCCCTTAATATACACGACCATAAAAATGGAGGGTTTATGGATGCCCTAATTGCCCTCGCTAGAGAACAGCTCTTCATCGAATATCCCGATCACCATGTCACCCATCTACCCGTGAGATTATATAGATTCTGGATCAGATTGGTTTCGTTCCTCCTCACTCAATTTCTCCACAGGGTTGAGAAACCCATGTGCCACCTCGGTTACTGTATCGAGCAGATTTTAAATCTGCTCTCACACAACGGAGGGCTTCTCGGAATAATCTTCAGAGTTCTGACAGGTCCAAATATTCTATCACATGCTTTGTTATCATTTCAACTAATAAAAATACCCTTTTGATTTATTATGGACTGAACCCTCATTTTGTTCAGGAAGAGGCATAAACATCCCCCAGAGGGATAGTGAAACGTTCAGAAGCGCCATTGGGTATTTGGATCCTCGCCTGGATTTGGACAAAAGAGAAATAACTGTAGTCAATGGAGATTGTAATAGTGGGACACCAATAATTCAAGCAGGGAGCCGATATTGTGCAGAAGTTTGCATTATGGCTTCCAAACTGGCCTATGAAAATGAAAATTTTATCAGGAATGTGGTCACTAAACGTTGGAAGGTAATTATTGTTAAGTATAGGTTGAGTTTCAGTAGTCACACGTTACTGGAATTTTACTAGCCACATCAATATATTGGTCATTCTGTATATATGCTTGGTGACTATTTGCCTTTTTGCAGATGCATTTTGTGGAGTTCTTCGATTGTTGGAACAGTAAGCAGCTAATTGCCTCAGATGTGTTGATTTCCATGCATTATTTTTTTGTAGGGAAGTTAGCAGTTTCTGATTTTCTGCATGTATTAATGTATGCTATCCTATATATGCACAGATTATCTGGGAAAAAACACTACCCAAGCCTTCATATTCTGTGATAAACGGGTAGATGCTAGGCTGGTGGTGGTTGCTTTCAGAGGAACGGGGCCATTTGATGCAGATGACTGGATCACAGACTTCGAGTTATTATGGCACGAAATGGGTTCTCTTGGAAAAGTTCATGTGGGATTCCTTGAAGCAATGGGCTTGGCTAATCGCTCCAATAAAAAAATGTCAAAAACCCCCTCGGAGCGTAAGAGAGAAGATATAATTCATGATCATGACAACGCTGAATTGCCAGATGAATGTGTCACAGAAGACGAGAAAAAGCCTCTGGCTTACTATGCCATACGCAAAAAGCTGAGCACATTGCTAGAAGAGCACAAGGATGCCAAGTTCATTGTGACAGGACACAGTTTGGGTGGGGCTCTGGCCATTTTGTTTCCTGCAATACTCCTCCTTCATAAAAAGACAGAGCTCATGAACAAGCTGTTAGTAGTTCATACATTTGGACAACCTAGAGTTGGGGATAGAAAATTCCGAGATTTTATGAATATGAATCTGAATAAACCTGTGACCAGGTACTTGAGAACGGTGTACTGCAACGACATGATTCCCAGGGTTCCATATGATGATAAAGCACTTTCTTTCAAGCATTGTGGAGTGTGTCTCTACTACAATAGCTTCTACAAACCAAAGGTATTACTTTCATAACATCTTTATGTTATTCTTTTGTTTGAAAAAAGAAGTAATGTTTTGCCTCAATTGCTTTGCAGATGGTGAAGGAAGTTCCAAACAGGAATTTCTCCATGTTATACTACATACCGAGTATGATAACTGCAACGTGGGAGCTGGTGTACAGTCTGATCATGCGATACACGAAGGGGAAAGATTTCAGTGAAGGTTGGTTCGCACTGTGTTTCCGATTTATGGGAATTTTGTTACCGGGTATGTCTGCACACAGTCCCGTGAACTATGTGAATGCAATTAGACTGGGTCACACAGACTTAACTGTGACAGACGAAGATTCAGACATCGATGGAATTGAAACTCCATTAATTAATGGGGGAGGAAGGGACAACGGAAATGATGGATTGCTGGGAAGATGGGATAGGAAAAAGTAAATAAGGCGTGGAATTAATTGGTTGAACGCTACTCCTGTTGGTTGGTGGAAGAGTGGTAGCTTCTTCATTCCTTTGCGTTTAAATGTGCGCAGCCATGACAAGATTGTGAGGGAGTTTATTCTCCATTCACGAGACTTATCTATTAGTGATAGTTTACTATTGACGAGACTTATCTATTACTGATAATTTACTGTACCTTCCCCTCTTAGAGTAGAGAATGAACATTGTTCGCTCCAAAGCAAACACATTGTTCTGTCATGACTTTATTGTCAACTATTATAATAGCCACTAATAGAGTGAATATTCTGTGTTATTAGGATTATGGGTGATTGAATTTTTTCTGTTTTCTATTACCTGGATTCTTTATATTACATGCATAAAAATATAGTAATTTAATAAAGGAAAATAACTTTGATACTATAGATTTTGAAGTTTTAATAAAGGAAAATAACTTGGTAAAGTCTTTCGGGGAAACCCTTTAGCTCTCACGGATGTCTCAACTTTCTGCAGCTCTCACTGATGTCTCAACTTTCTGTAAATTCGATTAGTATGTTTTAGATTTTTTTATGGTGAACCAAGTTTTGTTTTTGGATGCACATGGCTTTCCAAGTTAATTAAGACTAGATATATTTTTACAGTTTGTAATTTCTATTATATGGTTTATTTTCGCTGGAATATATATATAGAGAGATGGGGTGGTTAGTCTAGTTTTTTTAATAACAAATTTTGTAGTAAAAAAATTAAAATATATATTAATATATAAATAATGTATTTTGATTTTTAATTTAGAAGTTGTTTTTAGTATAATTTTTTGGATCTTTGGTGTGGTTGAAAATTTTGAGATGAAAATTTGATTTGTGTTATTTAAACTAGTTTTTTCGCTGTATATATAGTTGAAAATTTTGAGGTGAAATCTTGATTTGTGTTATTTAAACTATTGTTTTGACTGTATATATGGATTCAACACACTAGAAAATCCCTAAGGTATTTCCATTGTACAGGAGTTACCTATCAAGTTTGTGATTTCAATAAATTCTTGCCAGATTTTAGAAAACTAAACTAGAAAACCCAGGAAAAAAACCTCAAAATTTTTTAAAAAAACAACTCAATTAATTTATACTAAAATACTTATTTTATATATTATAAGAAATGATAATATTTTAAATTTTTATTACATAATTTAAAACTCGAAAAACAACTTAAATTCTTTCAAAATATCGGAATGGTTTTTGTGTACACCAATCCGTTCCTAAATCTTCGAATATGTTAAACGTGTGCTGGTTGGTATAAAGGACTTTGACGTAAGAAGATGATATGTGGATAAAAGATAAAGTTGTGTGATTTTTATTTTGTCTAGTTTTTACTTTTCACAAAAGAATAGGACTACGATGACTTTAATAATTGTGTTTCTTTGTTCTACTCATTAAAAGTTTGAATTTTTTTATTATAATTATCATTTATAAAGTTATTAATTTTAATTTTTATGATAATGCGATAAATAAAAATAAACATTTTAAGATTCATATATATAATTATACAAATTATTTTATATAATATTATGTATATTTTTATATTAATTGTAGGAATTTACATGGTAAGTTTTTTAGATAGAATATCAAAGGATATTGCTCACAAATCAGTACACTAGTATTTTTGATGTGGTTAAAATTTTCAAAACGGAAACAGTCCATGGTGTGAGCACTAGTATTTTTGATGTGGTTAAAATTTTCAAAAAGGGAAACAGTCCATGGTGTGAGCTAACGAAGCCACTTCAGACAATTTATTAAATAAAAGAAAGAAAATTTACATAAGCTTCTCTCATGAATGATCACCTAACAAATGACCCTCCATGCTCTTTAAATAGAGATCATGGACCAATTGGGTGTTAAGCCACATATTAAATAAAAGAAAGAAAATTTACATAAGCTTCTCTCATGAATGATCACCTAACAAATGACCCTCCATGCTCTTTAAATAGAGATCATGGACCAATTGGGTGTTAAGCCACAGATCAAGTGTTGGTAATACCGAGGAGAGAATGAACCATCAGATCACTTCATGTCTAGAACATATCATGACCGTCAGAGTGTAAGTTACAAAAACTACATACTAAAGAAACACACTTTACCTAACTATACACTAGACCAAGTTATACTTAATTATTTCCTATGTGTCGGAATATCCTAACATCCCCCCTTAAGAACAACTTGGGATAGGATTGAAGGATGTACACAGATGACACAATAGGAGAAGGATGGAGGCATTAGAGCCTATCCCCCCTTAGTGACAACCTCTTGAACTCCAACCATAAATCGAAGTTTAGTAAAATTCGCCTATGTGAGAGCCTTTGTAAAGATGTCTTTAACATGATCATCAGTTGAACAATATTGCACTTTAGGAACATGGTCATGAATGAGCTTTCTGATGAAGTGAATGTGTAGTTCAATGTGTTCGTTGCGCTGATGTTGGACTAGATCTTTGCATAGTTGAATGGAACTTTGATTATCACACCAAAGTGTAGTCGGATGTTGCTGCTGAAAACCAAACTCTAACAGGATCTAACGAAGCCACAGGCCTTCCTTACTAGCTTCAACAGCACCACAATACTTTGCTTCTGCTGAAGAAAGATAAATGACACTTTGTTTCTTGCAAGCCCATGTAATAGGTCTAGAATCAAGAGTGAAGACATAACTTGCAGTAGACTTCTGATCATCAGGGTCACCAGCCCAATCAGAATCAGTGAAACCAACCAATAGAGGAGCTGCTTCTGCACTGCAATGAATCCCAAACTGAATTGTACCTCGAACATAATGAAGTATTATTTTAGTTGCTTTCCAAGGAATTTCATGTGGGTTTTGCATAAACCAAGCAACAAGGCCAACAACAAAGGAAAGGTCAGGATGGGTATGGGTCAAATACAAAAGTTTTCCAACAAGCTGACAGCATAAGGGAGCATCAACTTCATGGGAAGTAGAAGCTACTGAAAGTTTGGCTCCAGACTGAAAGGGAGAAGGGGTTGGCTTACAGTTTTCCATGTGAAAGTGGCTTAGAAGATCACATGCGTACTTGGACTGAGAAAGGGAAATACCTTCTTTGGATTGTAAGATTTGAAGATCGAGAAAATAATGCAAGCGTGCTAAGTCTATCATTTCAAACATTTTTTTAAGGCTGGACTTCACATGGTTTATACGGTTGGGATTAGTACCAATAAGGATAAGATCATCAACATAAAGAACAAGAATGATAAGATACTTACCCAGTTTCTTGGTGTAGACAATATTGTCAGAATGACACCCAGAAAAGCCAGTATCTAAAAGAAAGTTATCCATTTTGGCATACCAAGCGTTATCCATTTTGGCATACCAAGCCCAAAGGGCTTTCTTGAGGACATAAAGGGATTTTTTAAGCCAACATACAAGGCTAGAGTCTATTTTTATAAAGCCAAGAGGTTGTTCCATATAGATTTCTTCATGCAAGTCCCCATGCAAGAAGGAAGATTTAACATCCATCTAATAGACTTCCCATTTGAAAGAGGTAGCAAGGGAAAAAACAAGGCAGATAGAGTTCATTTTTGCAACAGGGGAGAAGGTTTTAGTATCGTCAATTCTTTCAACTTGTGAAAAACCCTTAGCAACAAGATGGGATTTATGTTTATCAACTTTTCCTTCTGGTCCAAACTTGGTTCCATAAACCCATTTGCATCTAACAAGTTTTTGTCCCTTTGGAAGAGGAACAAGGTCCCATGTATCATTTGCCAATAATGAACGATATTCTTCATGCATAGTTGAGTCCCAATCTGGATGGCTTGAAGCATCTACAAAGGTGTTAGTACCATAATTCGCTAAAACTTGAGCCAATAAAGAAGAGGCTCTATCGAACTAAGAACATGTATGACGCTGATTTGTAGGATCACCAAATGCATCTCGAGTAGCACGAACCCATTTTGGAAGCTAAGGAGCTGAAGGAGGATCCTGAGAAGGTGGGGAAGGATTGTCATCCTTGTTGTCATCATCTAAAGAAGGAATATTTTCAGAAGTAGAAGGGATAGAGAGAGGTGGCACATCCACCGAATTAGGCTCGTAGGCTGATATATTTTCAACAAACTTGACATCTCTTCTAATGATAATTTTTTTTATTTAGGTTGAAGAAGTCTATATCCGTTGACATCTTTAGAATATCCAACAAAAATACATTTTACACTTTTAGGTTCTAAGGCTTTATGTTTCTCATCTGGAATATGGGTCCATGCTTAACTTCCAAAAACACGAAAGTGACTTACATCTAGTTTAATTGAGCTCCATGCTTCTTTAGGAGTGATATTCTTTAAAACCTTAGTAGGGGTGCGATTTACTATGTAATTTGCACAGTTAATTGCTTTTGCCCAAAAATTAACACAAAGTCCTTTAGATTGAAGCATACAATTAGCCATTTCCTTTAAGGTGTGATTTATGCTTTTATCTACACCATTTTGCCATGGAGTATATGGACCAATATGTTTCAACTGAATTCCATGCTCAATGCAAAAGTTGATGAATTTGTTGTTAACATATTCTCCACCATTATCAGATCTTAGCTGAAGAATTTGATTTCCATATTGTTTCTCAATAAAGGCCTTAAAGGCCAAGAACATGTTAAAGACTTCACTCTTGAGTTTTAAGAAGTATACCCAAGTGCGTCTGGAGAAATAATCAATGAAAGTTAAGAAATACTTGTAGCCAAAGAATGAAACAACTAGAAGTGGACCATATAAATCACTATGCACAAGATGTAAAAGGGGCTGAAGAATGCCAAGAGGCATGTTTTTCAAAACTATCCTGATGATGTTTCGAGTACACATCCGAAACAAACACCATCTTTGCAAGATACCATAGGAAGACCTGCCACCATATTTTCTTTACATATATTTTGAAGGGAGCGATAATTTAAGTGGTCAAATCACTCATGCCAAAGTTTTCTCACTTCATCATTATGAGCAACAAATACTGAGGGAAGAGTTGATGACCCAAAGTTGTTAAATTTATACAACCTTGTAGAATCATCAATAATTCCAGTAGCGAAAATCCATCTAGCATCTCTTAGGTCCTTAATTACAACATCATGAGGTGAAAATTCTATGGTTTTATCTTCACCTGAACAAGTTATCTGATATACAGATAGAAGGCTGCATGATAAGGTAGGGACACATAATACATCATTAAATTGACCATTGTCTAGATGAATAGTTCCAGTCCCTACAACACTAAGAGATCTATCATCACCAACATATATATTTTTGGTGTTGCAATCATTTAAAGAAGAAAACATGGCTTTATTTTTGACCATGTGATAAGAAGCTCCAGAATCAATGAGCCACTCATGAGAATGAGAAGAAGAAGATACATTTAGTGCATAACCAGATCGAGATGCGTGTCAGCCACATGCAGAAAGTGTTATTACTGAAGATGAAGTTGAAGTTGAAGAGTGCTCAAAATGGATGTTATGCTTCTTCATTGCTACTTCCAAGGCTTTCATCTTCTTAAAGAATTTGGATTCTAAGTGACCATCACAATTACAAAAGTTGCAATCCCTATCAATATTCTTCTCTTTGTTTTTATTTGCCTTATCATTTTGTTGAGTTGATTTTTCATTTTGAAACTGAATTTCTTAGGATCCTTGTTTGGTTTAGGACCATTCTTTTTAGGATGTTGCTTCTTAGGATTGTTTAAACTTTGTTGTTGCTAGGTTGCTAAGGCTTTCTTAAAAGAGTTTCCAGTATTAAGAAAACCAAGATGTAAGAGTTCTTGTTCTCTTATTAAAAAATCACAAAAGCCATCAAAAAATGGGGACTTGTAGGCTTGTCCTTGAGAAATAAAATCTTCTCTAGTAGAATTGAATGTGGAAATAAACATAGAGTAGGCTAATCCTAACTTAGTAAGAATGGAATAGATGAGGCTACCATCTTGCTACTTAACCTTAACACCTTCCAAGATGATTCTAAGGGTCTTGAACCTGGACAAAAATTCTTCAATAGAGTAAAAATTATTGAGGCCCAGCGTAAGCAACTCATTTTCGATTTGATGGGCTCTAATTTCATTTTTAATTCCAAAAACACTACTGAGTTTTTCATTGCTTCATTGCGGGTATCAAATTCTGCGATATGAAATCTAAAGTCTGGAGAAATAGACATCCCTATCAACCCATGTGCTTGATCTTGCTTATTTTCCCATTTAGCTTTCATATCCTCATTTTGAGGTTTAGACTTTTGGCCTGATGCTATTCTATAAAGACCTTTACTTCTGAGTAAATCCACCATGTAGGATAGCCATTGGAAGTAGTTAGTGCTGTCAAGAATAACTAGGCATGGACTTTCCATTTTAAAGGAAATTGAAGCTGTATAAGTGTTCCAATGGAAAGATTTTGAAAAATTAGGCTACTTAAAAAAAATAGCTCTGAAAACAGCTTCCGGATGAAGGAGTTATGATTTTTTGAAGAAAAATTGTTGAAGATGCCAATGGACCAGATGAATGTTTGGAAGTTGATGATAATGTTATATTTAAAAAAAATCCATCCATTTCCAAACTTAATCTAATTAGCTCACCTTAAAAAATGATTATTTTATGTGACCCACTTTCATAAATAAGTGAGAGCCACTTTTTCAATGGTACTTTATGAACTATCTACTAAATTGTAACTTAAATAAAAGATAAAGTGACTTTAGAATTATAAGTGACTCACTCTTTATAATGGGTGAGAATACCTTTACATAAAGTAACTTTAAAATAGAAGTTACATGTGTTTTTTGAAAAAATAACTCAACAAAACGGAAGGCTTGAACCCATGACCTCTATTCTCATAAAGTAACTTTAGACCAAGTGAATTAATTTAAAAGGTTAGTAATTATTGGAAAGGAGGAAGGGTTTTTTTTTTTTTTTTTGCTCACTGAAGCTTTGGGGTGCATGCTTACTTGAAAAACTAATTTTTGCTTACAAAAAAAAAAAAAAAACCACACAAACCAAAAAAACAAGCAAAGTATGCAAGCTTTGCAACTTAAGGTTAGATTTGGCCTGAAACTAGATATTTTCCTCAATGTTTCCGATTTTCTGAGATAACACTAAGGCGCAACAGAAAAGAGCATACGCACAAATGAAAGGTATAGATTCGGTAATAAAAAAATTATATAGGACTATAAACTGAAATAAATAGAGAGATAAATCACTGTCACTGCAAATAAAGAATCTAACCTTTAGATCTTAAAATGACGTAGCCAGGGCTACCAGAAACCTTGTTGCGTGAAATGAAAGGGGTTCCTCATTGGAACATACGCTCCTAACACAATAGAGCAGTCCTCTCGGCCTGAAAGCAGTCAGAAAAAATAGATCTAGAAAATGACAATCGGATGTAGTTGTACCGACTTTTGATTTGGATCACCAACGGATGCGGCCCTCGAATAACTATGATACCATGTAGGAATTTATAGGGTAATTTCTTTAGATAGAACACCAATGGATCTCGCTCACAAATATATCACAGATTAATACACCAGTATTCTTGACGTGGTTAAAACCCTCAAAGAGGGAAACAATCCACGACTTGAGCCAACACGACCACTTCAGGCAATTTATTAATGTAAAAGAAAGAAAATTTACATAAACTTCTCTCATGAACGGTAACCTAACAAATGACCCTCCATGCTTGTTAAATAGAGATCATGGACCAATTGGGTGTTAAGCCGCAGATCAAGTGTCGGTAATACCGAGGAGAGAATGAACCATCAAATCACTTCATGTCTAGAATATATCATGACCATCAGATTGTAAGTTACAAAAGGTACACACTAAATAAACATAATTTATCTAACTATACACTAGACCAAGTTATACTTAATTATTTCCTATGTGTCGGAATATCATAACATTAATTACTTTTTTATATAATATTATACATATTTTTACATTTGACAATTTTAAAAATATTTATTATTTTAAAAAAATTCTATGATAATTTTTATTATTGATTATTAAAAATGAATAAAATATAATTTAGTTTTAAAAAAATTAACTGTAACAATTTTCCAGGTCATTGAAATGTCTATGTGGCAGAGAAGTGTCTTTAGAACATTTTTTCTTCATTATATGTCTTAGTAATGATGATCATGTTAAACATAAAAAGCATTCCATTCTCAATAGGTTTTATTGTGTTTTACAACTAAAACCACTATAATATATTTTGGTTTTGTAAAGAGATCAAATTCATATTTCAAATAAAGAATATAAATTTATTTAAACATTTAGTACTATCTTATTGTTTTCATAATGATTAATTGTTTTCACGATGATTGAGGTTGGGATGGTAGAAGCACTAAACTTGAATGACTCCTATAAACTCATATAGAATATGTAAATGTTGAACTCACTTCAAAAGTAAAACAAACAAAAGAAATAACTACAAGAATTAACCTTTTAGAATGTTGTATTTCTTGTTTTTTTGACATGGAAAAATTGCATTCGAAAATACAAATATTTAAATTACCAAAAACCTAAATTAAAACCATGAGACAAAATCCATTTTGAATTACAACTAGTACAAAAAATTTAATACAATAAGAAAAATGACCTTATTACTTCATCATTAATATTAATAATTATCAAAACTGAAAGCATATCTCCAAGTTTTATTAAAATCTAAGAAAAAAAAACATCTTTGAGATCTTGTATAACAAATTTTTGTGATATAGATCCTCATAAAACATAGATACAAAGATAAATTTGTGGGTTAGATATTATTCCCTTGGGTTTATACTCCCTAGGGTTTTTAGTATTAATCATTTGGGTTTATAATATCAATCCATTAGGTTTATTAATATTAAACTCGTTGATATTATATACCTAAGGGATTAATACTTTAAACCCTAGGGAATATAAACCCAAGGGATTAATACTATAAACCCTAGGTATATTAGTATAAATCCCATGGGTTTACATTCATGGTCAACCATGGTCCAATGTCACATTGTAGAAAATATTGTCTTAATATGAAAATCAACCATGGTTAACCATGTTCCAATGTAGCATTGTGACAAAGATTGCCTCAACATGAAAATCAACCATGGTCAACCAAGTTTATTTTAGGGTTTATATACATTGACTTTATAATATTAATCTCTTGGGTTTAATATTATTCCCTTGGGTTTGTAATCCCTTAGGGTTTTAGTATGGTTCAACATCACATTGTGATAGAAAATTTCCATTTGAAAATCAACCTTGCTCAACCATGGTCAACTAAGGTCCAATGTTGCATTGTCAGAAAGATTGTCTCACAATGGGTATTAATCTCTTGGGCTTAATATTATTCCCTTCAGTTGATTTTCATATCAATCCCTTCGGTTTATTAATCTAAGGGCTCATATTACTAAATTATAATATTATTCATAATGTTTATAATATTAATCCTAGGTTTTAATATAAATCCCTTAGGCTTATACTTCTGGTTGACCATGGCCAATCATGCTTATTTTAGGGTTTATAGTATTTATCTTAGGGTTATATTAGTATTAATCCCTTGAGTTTATTATTCCCTTCAATTTATTAATATAAGGGTTAATATTCCTAGGTTATAATATTATTTACAGGGTTTATAATATTAATCCATGGGTTCAATATAAATCTCTTAGGTTTATAATCATGGTCAACCATGGTGCAACATCATATTGTGACATAGATTCTCCCAATATGAAAACCAGTCATGATCCAACATCACATTGTGACAAATATTGTCTCGATATGAAAAATCAATCATGGTAGACCATGGTCCATTGTTGCACTGCGACAAAGATAGTCTCACTATGAAAATGAACCATGGTCAACTATTATCAACCATTGTCAACCATGGTGAGTCATGCTCAACCATGGTCTAATGTGACATTGTGACAAATATTGTCTCAATATGAAAATCAACCATGGTCAACCATGGTCTAATGTCGCATTGTGATAAAGATTGTCTCAACATGAAAATTAGCCATGGTAAACCATGGGAAACCATGTTTATTTTAGAGTTTATAATATTTATCTTAGGTTTTATATACCTTGGGCTTATAATATTAATCCCTCGGTTTTAATATTAAACCCTTGGAGTTAATATTAATCCCTTGGGGTTTTATTATTAACCCCTTCGGTTTATTATAGTCCCTTGCGTTTATAATATCAATCCCTTGGGTTTATTAATCGAATAGTTCATATTCCTAGGGTATTGTTGAACTGGTAAATCCCCTCTGCGGACAGAGGCGATCCCACTAGCCCAATACGGGTCTAGCAACAATCACACAACGCTACAAGCAAGTTCCTAATTGCATAAATCAGAGATCGATTATGATGATCTACCTGGAATCCAACGCTAGTTGTTGTAGAAGAAACGCCGCTCCCGTTCCTTTGCTTTGGCTAGTCACAATCCCCACGCTCCTCATGAATGGACACCTGCACACGCAAAGAACGATACAAATACAAGCGTAAAATCCAGCATATGCAATTATATATCGGTCAGAAAAGATATAACTCAAATACCATTAAAAGACACATGAGTGGAACCATAATGATAGTCGTCTATTAATCAGTAAAAACAAAGAGAGATTACAACCAAAGGTTCTGACATTGAATCTCCTCTGACTGGGCCAGCAGCTAAATACGCCTTGCAAAGTGACCTCTTCTCTCTCAATATTTTGGCAGCATAACCCCTATATACTTCTCAATTCTCACTATCACTCCAGCATTATCTTAGTACTCACAATAGCTCTAGCAAAACTAGTTGGTTTAATGCAGGGGGACAGTCATTTATAGATGGAGGAGGAAGGAGTATGCATTGTATCAGGACACCTACTAAAGATTTAGCATTATCCAAGAATAGCCACTGAACTTGGTTGTCATGGATAAAAAGATGACACTCGACCACTTCCATGAGATTTTTCCCTCAGAGAACTCCATGAAAAAAGAGGAAAAAACACTTCAGTGCGCGCTGGCTAAAAATCATAACCAAATTTAGGTGGCGCGGGCTTTGCTCTATGACAGAGCGTCCATGGACGCGCCCTCTTTTAAGGAACTGAGTCATTGGCGCGGGTAAGACACTGTGGACCCGCGCTAATGGAAAAAGGGCACTTTTTAGGGCTAATCTGCAAAAGGTGTCTTCAGGGAGTTGAAGTTCATACTCAGGAGAATCCAATGCAAGTGTTTTTAAGTTGTGTCACTGGTCACAGGTCCATAAAGGTGTCCTCCAACGTGCGAAAGCAAGGGTAACAGGGACGGTGACCAACGACGACAAATTACTGCATAACAGATGCCCCATAAAGCATGAGCCTCGAGAGAGAGAGAGAGGTGAAGTGCTTTACAAGAACATATATAGCTGCCACCGAGAATCTGCATTGAGAGATATAGTATGATAGTTCAAATACATGATATATGTGGCATGGTCACAACCATCCATAAAGAGTACATGATGATCAAGATCCGTAGTATGGACGCAACCATCTGCTTAGGATCAATGAATAGACTCAGGTATGGTCGCAACCATCCAGTGAAAGAGTCATGTATCAAAATCACGCCTGGATTACAACAGACACAATCCAGGGTCTTGCGCTCCACCTCGACCCGAACACAGGTACAAGCTCAAGCATGCGAAAATGTGAGCTGAAGTCGAACATGCATGAACATCGTCTGATTACCAGCCAATAATGAAAGCTGTTAACAGACGCGAGAGGTACCACCAATAATGACAATGGTCCTCAAGGTACTATAGGTACAGTCTACGGCATGTGAATGATGAGCCGATGTCGAACACCCATAGAGTCATTCGATCGGAGGCCAATGATGAAAACCTCGCATCGAACACAAAGAACCTGCCATTGAGGCATGCAGGCTCCAAGGTACCAGAAGGGAGTCTCTAGGTCACTTTCCTGGATAATGTGCTGAAGTCGACAGGAAGTGATCTTCGTCGAAGGTGGGCCATAATGTTTCCCACATCATCGACACGAGACGGGAAGAGACAAATGTTGTGAAATAAGATTTATGAACTATCAGACAGAGGTGGTTTCTTTCAGAGGTCAACTTCTCTTGAACATATCG
>APFE030060161.1:5283-117119 GCA_000404065.3 Pinus taeda
TTTCTAAAGCTTGTTTTGAAGAGTTGAGGTCTGAGACTTGCTTAGGAAGCTGGCATAGGTGGTGATAGACCCATACCGACTGCAAATAATCAAGGTGACGATATTTTTGTGTAACACATCTCATAAGAGAATGGGAAGATTGTATGTATTTTCGTGAAAAAGGGGGTGAATTTGAGTACCCTTCAACAATTAGAAGAGAAGTAGAAGATACATGTCAAGAATACAAAAAATTAATGCTTTGTTCCACTCAGGATCAAAAGAAAATTTCATTGCAACAAAGTTGATCAACAAGTTGAGATTTAGGTTTGAGAACATCCTACCCCATATACATTGGGGTGGGTAAATAAGGATGCATAAATCAAGGTAACAAAAAAAACATAAAATAAAATATGGTATCGTTGTTTATTTTATTGATGAAGTAGAATTGGACGTAGTTCCACTTGATGTATGTGGAGTGTTTTTGGGAGTGCCTATATGTACATGTGGCATGCCATTTTCATGTGGAGATCCAACCAGTACCACCTCATCAAGGACAAAAAACCTTTCACCATCAACATGCACAAGTGCAAGTCTAAAATTTCAGTGGTAAGTTCCAACCAAGCCAAGAAACTTATCAGTTGTAACAAGAAGTTGTTTTACTATTTTTAAGAGAAATTTTGTCTATAGAAGAGTTAATGATATAAAAAGAATCTTTGGAGGGGTTCACTAAGGAACAAAGACAACAACTGGAGGTGTTGTTACACACATATCAAGGAGTGTTCTAGGAGCCTAAAGGGATACCAACTAAGAGGGAAGTGGAGCACAAAATCTAACTCTTGTAGAACTCTCTATTGCCAAACATCGGATTGTATAACTAGTTCATTATAGAAGCAAACAAGGTGAAGAAGAAATTACAATATTTATTGGAGCAGGGTCTTATTCGACCAAGTACCTCACCATGTGGGTCACCCATCATAATTATGCAAAAGGAGGATGGTACTTGGCGAATGTGCATTGATTACAGGGTGTTAAAAAAATTACGCTAAAAAATAGGTATCCCTGCCCGTGATAAATGACCTATTGTTCTAGTTGCAACAAGCAAAATGCTTCACCAAAGTGGATTTAAAATCATGGCATCACTAGGTTCGAGTCAAAGAAGAAGAAACCTAGAAATTTTGCTTCAAAACCAGATAAGGTTTGTATGAGTGGTTAGTCATGCCATTTGGTCTATGCAATGCACCAATTACATTCATGAGGTTAATGAATGACATAATGTGCCTTTTTCTACATTCATTTGTTATTATTTATTTGGATGATATATTGGTTTATAGTACTACCTGGGAGGAGTACATCTCACATTTTATGTAGATGCTAGATACATTGAAGAAGCATTGACTGCTCGAAAATATCAAGAAATGTGAGCTTGCAAAATAGTATTTGGTGTCTTTAGGATATGTTATTGGTGGAGGAGAGCTTAAGAGAGACCCTACCAAGATGGAGGCCATCATGAAGTGGTCATTGCTTATAATGTTTCTGAGATTAGGAGTTTCATTGGGGAAACAAAATACCTAAGAAAATTCATAGCTCCATTTTCAGTGGTATTAGCACCACTCCATGCCATAATAATGAGTGGAAAGAGTTTCGAGGGGGGGAAAGGTCAACATAAAGCTTTTGAGGAGTTAAAGAAGAAAATTAGTCAAGCATCGACTCTTATATTACCGAATTTGCATAGCCATTTGAAGTGGATAAAGATGTGAATGGGTATGCAATGGGAATGATGTTGATGTAGGGAGGAAGTCTTGTATGCTACCATTATGAAATATTTCATGTGGAATTTATCAAATACCCTACCTACGACAAGGAGTTGTATTCCCTCCTACAAGCTACCAAAAAGTGGAGACATTATTTGATGCGAAAGGATATTTTCATCCACATAGATAACCATTCTCTATAGTACCTGCAGGCCCATAATAAGTAACAACAAACCATACATTACAAGTGGATGGGGTTTTTACAACAATTTTGTTTAGTGATCAAGTACAAAAATGGAAACATAAACATGTTGGTTGACATGGTTTCAAGGCCACCCACATCAAAGATCATAACTCTAAGAACTCTGATACACATGGAGCTTTTCACCCATGAGGCATACATAGAAGAATATATAGACAATAAGGTGTTCAAGGAGGTGTTTTAGCAGTTATGGAACCAAATTCATGTAAAAAATGGAGATAATATAATTGATTGTCATCTCCATAATGGGTTAATCTATAGGATGGACAAATTAAGTTCTCCTAAAGGTGAGCGATTGTAGTTAAACAAAGGGGATCACACCTCTAAGGTTGGAGGGAATTTTTATGTGGGGAAGATAATGGCCAAGTTATAGAGGTATGTGTATTGGCTCAAGATATGTGAAGATTTAACTAGGTTTATAAGAGGATGTGTGATTTGTTGTACTAGAAAACCTAGTCACAAGAAATAGGGTCTATCGTATCCCTTACCTATACCCACTCGTCCTTGGTAAAGCATTTCCATGGACTTTGTGGGAGGTTTAGCAACGACTAGGAAGGGACATGACCACTTGTTCATGGTATTTGATAGTTTTAGTAATATGTGCATTCTCATGCCCTATAAAATGACCATCACTGGGCAATGAGTAGCAAAATTGTTATTTGGATAGATCGTGGTGAACTTCAAGATACGAAGGAGAATTGTTTTAGACAAGGACACATCATTTCTCAATGCATTTTGGACTACATTGTGGGGGAATAGGGACACAAAGTTGAAGAGGCCTACAACATTCCACCTGTGGATAGATAGGAAAACAAGAGTAGTCATCATGACTTTAGGTGCAACTTTTGAGGGACTAAAATAAAAAATATTCAAAGACTTGGGATGAAAATCTAGTATACAACACTCTTATAACAAAGCAGTCCAAACTTCTACTAGTAAGTTCCCATTTGAAACTTGTTTTGGATTTTTTCCATCTTCACCTTTGGATATTATATATGAAAAATAAGGAGGAGTGAGGGAGAATCTCACAAGGGATGCTTTAAGGGCAGAGAATTTGTTGAGAAAATTAGGAAGATCCACCTACATGTATAGGAGACATCAAAAAAGTCACAAGAACAATACAAGGCCATGCAATATTAGCACAAAATAAAGAAGATATTCAAGGTAGGAGTTAGAGTATAGTTGCAATTGAACAAGGAGAGGCTACAAGTTCCTAGTAAGAAAATCAAGGCCATGCAATATGGTCCTTTTAGGATACTATAAACGGTGAGAGATAATGCTTATAGACTTACTACACCACCATAAATGTGCATTTACTTAGTGGTGAATGTGGCAAATCTCAAACTCTATGAGTCTTCCATGTTGGATTAAGATGAAGAGCAAGTCCTACATTTTATACAAGATTTAGCACCAGATGCCCAATTAGAGTTGACAGAGGATACAGTCTTTTAGAGGAGGTCGAGAAGTACAATACAAGGGTAGCATGACCTTTGGCAGATTGGGTTGAAAGGACAATTTCTGAGAAAGGCTAAATGGTACTCCAAGGAGAAGGTAGAGGAAAAATTTACTCACCTCATTCAATAAAAGATTTTGGGGACCGAACGCCTCCCAAAATGGGGAGGTATGATCTAAATTGAATCATTATAATGTTTGTCATCCATCTCGATGGAAAAATTGGAGAAATTAGCTTAGAGGAACAGTTTTAGCGATAAGACCTAGTTAGAAAGGGGGTTACAAACCTTATGGGGTCCTTTTGAGGCCTTAAATGACCTTTTTTTCGGGAGTAAAACCTTGTTGATTAATTGAAACACCCTGTAATGTTATTATACACTTAAATAGCTTTCCAATGATGCAATAATCATGTCAAATAGAGTTTAGATGCATAATTTATGCCCCTTAGACATTGACATATCATGTTTGATCTCCACAATTCAAGAGGATGTTAGATCAGAGAAAGAGAGGGTAGAGCAACCTCACCTTCCAGTTAGGTTGTTTCTTGAAAGGGTTTCATAGTTCATATCTTGGTGTTACTATGGTTTGTGAGTGATTGTTTTATCTATTCTTTGTTTTCCACATTTTATATATTGCACACATAAGAATAAAACACAAACTTAATAAATAAATCCAAGGAAAATTAACCTTCATAATATAGATTTTGAGTTTTAGTAATTTTTTATCGGATCTATTATGACAAATTGTCGAGTGGAATATTCACGATAGTTTACAAATCACTGGTACTAATTCCTCTATGGTGGGTAGGACTCACTCTTTATTTTCCTACTCTAACATGGAAGGCCCATAGAGTTTCATATTTTTCACGTTCATTATTGAGTAAATGCACGTATATGGGAGTATATTGCATTATTACCCACCTTCTCTAATACTTCAAAAGGACCATACGACAAAGTCCTGATCTCCTTACAAAGATATTATAACTCTTTTTCATTAAGATGCAATCAATATCTATCTCCCATCTTGAATGTTAATTTCTCAATTTTATGTTGATCATGTTAGA
Source organism: Pinus taeda (assembly GCA_000404065.3). Lineage (NCBI taxonomy): Eukaryota > Viridiplantae > Streptophyta > Pinopsida > Pinales > Pinaceae > Pinus > Pinus taeda. The sequence goes on from APFE030060161.1 coordinate 9,791, forward strand.
CTTTGTACTTGTCTTGTGACTTATTCAATGTATCTTGTACTTTCAAATGGATTTGCCTAATATTTTCAACATTTTTTTTTCTTTTATTGCATCTCCTATTATGGCTTCCATCACTCCTCCTTGCTATCCATATACAACATCCAACGATAATGGTGACAAATACCTAAGGAAAGTTTCAACAAAGGAATCATTGATAAAAGTGTGGACTACTATGTTATATGAGTGTTGATTATCATTAAACTTTTCACCCTAGGTCTTTGGATGCTTTTAATTGTAACACCTCAAAAGATGAATAGATGGCCTATTTATTACTTTTGTTTGTTGATCTGTCTACAAATGAGAAGTCATATATCTCTTCAACTTGGTGTCCGTCTTCTCCTAGAGTGTTGTCTAAAAGGCATTGAAAAACATAGTATCCTTGATTGAGATGATGCTCCATGGTATCCAAAAGTGCATGTAGAACTTTTCAAGTGAAACATTTGTCATTTCTTGTTCTTTTATGATCTTTTTACAAGGCACAAAAAAATAGATATTGATAAACTTGTCAATTACCACAAACAGATAGTCATGTCCCTTCATATTTGATGGAAAAAAAATCCATAAAATCCATGAAAATGTTATCACAAGGTTTAGTGGGTATAAGTAAGGGATGGTATAAACTTTGAAATATGTTACTATGCTTGTTGGTACATTAAAGTATGAATTTTCTCATAACTTGAGCTACATCTTCTTGCATTATGGGTCAATAACACACCTTTGTAAGTTGGTATCTATCTTCCCAACACTAGAATGTCATGCAATCTTGGAGGCGTAAACCTCCCTTATAAGCTTAATTTTTCACCTATAGGAATGCATAGCTTGTCTATGTTACAAAGAAACTCATTCTAGAGATGAAAATCAACCTCACTGATTTGGATTAGATCATTATATTATTTGTCATCTACCTTGATTCTTTCAGAGTGGAAACACTTGGAGGAATCAATTTGCAAGGTCACTTTAATGGTAGGTCCTAGTTTGGAATTTCGGATTTGAAACCTTATAGAACCATTTGAGGCATCAAATGACATTTTTGGGGATCAAACTCTATTAACTTTAGCTAAAACCCCTTAATGTTGATCTACACTCAGGAATATCTCCAATAGTGAAAAAATTGCATCAATCAAAGCTCATGTGCAAAAATCAAGCCTCTTTCAAGTTGATCTACCATGTTAACAACCATAGTAGAGAGGATGACACATCATACATTGTTACTCACATATATGGGGCTAGACACATGTGGAATTTTAAGAAGATTTTAGAGGGTCCAAAATCGTAACTCTATTTGAGGATTAAGGAAGTTAAAATCTCTCCCCTAAACACCTATCAAGTTATGTTAAATACTTAGAAGGACAACGAGTTCCATTCTATCTCATTGTATTTGTTGCATAATTGTAATGCTCTTACCCATTTATGATGATGTAAATAGATGTACAATGACATTAGGTTGGTGAGTTGGAGTTACTTTGCAAGTCTGCGTGCCTATGTATATGAATATATAAATTTTAGGGCTAGCTTGCCTAGGTATGTATGTCAATTTTGGATAAGTGGCTGAAGGGCCAAGATTGTAAACATGTTATAAATATTATACATATTTTTATATCAGTAAAATAACGATTATCTATGGAGCCCACTCCATGGAAAAATAGTATGGGGGGCAGTGCAACTCCATGGTGAAAGGTAAAGGGTTGTTGTGTGTGGTGCTAGGATATAAGGACAACTAGGGGGGTACGTGGCTTAAAATAGGTGCCAGATGGAAGAGAAAGGCCATGCATGCCACATGGTGAAGAGGGGCCATGAATTTTAAAAAGGAATTCAAGGAAATTATTCATCACTCATGCAACTAATCATCATCATCACTCATTCCATCACCACCATAAATGTTCCTCATTCATTACATGGTAGAAAGTGGAATAGTGACTTTCGATTATGAACTAGTTGGTGAACCCTATGTGGGGTTTTGGAACTGATTGGGGAATTTAGTCAGAGAATCTTGTGCTTGGTTTGAATATAGTTCTAGAGAGTTTGTTTTTTAGCAATCAACTGGTGAACCATCTGCTTGGGTTCTTGAATTGGATGGGAATTGTTTCGGTTCTGGTGACCAGTTGGTGAGCCATGTACTTGGGTCCTGGAACTAACTAGGGGTCGAGTCGATTATGGCATGGAAGGATGTCTGGAAGCCCTAAAAGTGGGACAATATTTTGGAAGCCCTATGCTAAGAAGTTCATAGCTAGCCGTAAAGTCCCTTGGAAGGTGGGCACCACCGAGGGATTAGGCGGGCCCGGAGAAGGGTGTGCCACTTATGTGCAAGTTCGGGGAAGCAAAGCATTGTGGTTGGAGTCGTGACTGTTGATTTGGTTCCTTTTTGTAGATATGTTGATATTTTTGGGTTATTACCATTGCCTATGGAGTTGCAACCCCAACTTGATGGTGACCCATGGTTGAGATATATGAACCATGAGGTCTATGGCTGGGTGGAACATGGAGAGCCCGCAACCAATTGCTTATTTTGTTGTAGATAATTGTTCATATTTAATGTTATAATCCTTTATGAATTTATGGTTGAAACCCTAGTTTCAGGGTTTTGTTTTTAATGTTTATAATTCTCCTGTATTTTGTTGTGCGTGTTTGTTTGCTGGACATATATTTGTAATTTCTAGTTAATGTGATGTTAAATGGCTTCCTTTTCTATTTTATGTGTATAATTGTGGTTAATTAATTTCTATTTTCATTGTTCAATGTCGTATTTATGGTTTATATGTGTTAAGTTGGCTTTATGTAATTTCATTCATGTAAACTGAGTACTTCCATGCATAGAAACAACCATGGTAGGGTTAGGATTTTTCGCTTCCACAGATAAATCATGTATTTCTAAGTGGCTTGGTTGTGGTAGCATTCCCGATAGGGGGCTAGGGATGTTACAAGGTGGTATCATAGCTCAGTTTTCAACACTAGGCCTAATTGGGCCTCATCCGGGGCAAAATGAGAAAATTTTGGGTTGCACACCAATTGCTTGAAGAAAGTACAATGGTGGAAATTGATTAAATTTACCCTGGAAAAGGGCACGAGAATCAGGAGGGGCTTAGTAAGGACTAAATTCATGCACATGAAGAAAAAATGAGGAGGAATGTCTAAGTTTTATCCTCTAAAGGCTAAAATTTGTGCGCAAGACACCGTATATATATATATAAACATCTATCTATCTATCCATACATTGTATGATAATGTATAATAACATCTATATATATCTTACATATATATTACTATCTATACATATTATGTTAATATATATATTATATATATCTCTGTGTGGTCTGTAATATATTATATACATAATTACATATATGAAATACATACATAGATGTAAAGACATATACATAATACATACATATGTACATATATATACCTACAAACATGACATTATAATACTGTATATATATATTGTACATAATGTATGCATTATATAAATAACAACATACATAATAAATATATATAAATATATATATATAATATATATATATTTTTTTTTTTTTTTCTTTAATGAATTGAGTTGGGGGCAAGCTTTTAGGGTGAAACCCTTACTTGCCTCTCCGAGTGCATGGTACGGTTTCATAAATTCGTTTTGGGTCGAACTTGCTTATGATTCGATGGTTGGTTCATGTTGGAAGGATTTCACATGAATTCTGGGTAGAACTTGACATGGAACAACTTGTTATGGTAATACAATGCATAGTGGACGTTACAGGCCCCGAAGGAGGTGAGAACCATCACAACAAGGAGTTGGGCCACAAAGTCAGGAAAAATGGTGTTGGGGTATTGGGGTACATAATGGTGGCCACGATGCTAGGATGACCAACATCGAAGGGATGAACCATGATGGATGGCCATGAAGTGGTGGAGCATTGACAAAAAGAGGTGGAACACTTTCAACAGTTAAAATGTGGAGTAGAGGTGGCAGAGTTTCGGGATAGGTGGAACCTCAATAGTGGAACCCCCTATTTACATGGGTCGTTCAATTAGCATGAAGAGTGAGAGCCATTAGATGGGCATGTCAAAACCTAGTGACGGAACTAGAATAATGGACCTCCCCCTCCCCCTCGTTGATGTCACAGAGGTGGGGGGTGCTATTGAATCCTCAATGTTGTTTAAATCACTAATTTTGGACCATTAATTAATGGGGCATATATGGTATATATAAAAAAATGTATACATTTGTTATGTGATTGTGGGTGTCTAGAGCGTATGGTGGACACAAGGGTATTTATATAATGATTTTGTATTATATATATTTGTTTTTGTATATATGCTTGTTTACATATAGTTTGGTAACTATGGGAATATATATATATATATATATTATATATATTCTATTTGTGTGTGTGTGTTTTAACACCAGGAGTGTATAATGAAACCCACAGGGGTGTAGTTACAAGTGTGACACGTGGAAATTGAGAAGGGAAAGGCCCACATGATGGGCATGGAACTGGCTAGTGCATGTTGGCTAGGTTCGAGAAGTCATGAGTTAATGCCCAATAAGGATGAAGTGGGGACAATGTTAAAAAAAAAAGTTAATTTTGGAGTTTAATTGAGTTTTACAACTCTGTAACAACTAAAGAACAAAGAGCAATGATTCTGAAGAACAACTGAAGAACTTCTTAGGGGCATGTCTTTGTGGTTAGGAGTGAGGATTTGTCTTATGAGTAGTCAAAAGAAAGGGGATTCCAAGTAGAACATATCTGGCAAGATAAAAACAAGATTTGGAGGCAGAAAATTCCCAGAAATTGGGGAGAAAGATAAAGGCGTATAGGAAAGAATAATTTGTGTCTGGTTAAAATTTTTGAAGGGCATAACTTTCTACTTAAGTGTTAGAATTTCGCAGGTGAGTTATCTGCAAAAGGATACTGGCAGTTATAATATGTTGGTGGCCATAGAATCTGGATTTGGGGGAATTTTTTTTAAGGAGTTTCTCTTAAAAGAGCACAAATCTGAAAGACAAGAGAGATCATGAGAATTGAAGAAACAAAAGATATGTTGGGTTTTAACAACCCAAAAGAAGAAGTAAGGGCAATGGATATCAGTGTGGGGGATGCCAGAACTGAGTCAAATGTCCACAGGGTGAGTAGCTCAGAAAATAGAGACCTGGAGGAGACTATGAGAAGCCTCAAGGTGGAGATTCTCACTTTCAAAGCAGACAACGACAGATTGGTGAGAGAGCAACAACAACTCAACACGTGAATTCTGCAAAGTTGATATAAAATCCAGCAGGAATTGGACCAACAATTTGAGTCTAGACAAGCTCGGGAGATTGAGCACCGATTTGGTGAAAGGGGTGTTGGAAATTCAAGGCGAAGTAAGATTGATGACTCAACAGTTATTTTATACAGAAAGAGGGACACACAAGAAGGATTACACTACCTCAGAGTCATATAGTAGCCCTAGTGTGTCACAAGAAAGAAGGTCTAAGAAGAGGAAGTCTAATAGGGACAACCTGCAGGGGGAGTTATGGGAGATTAAACCTCCCACTTTCAACAAAGAACACAAAAAGGGTGAAGAATCTAAAGTTTGTCTTATGGATATGCAAAAGTATTTACAACTATTTAATTATTCGTTGAATATGGAATCCCTAATTTCCATTTACCACCTTAAGGGCAAAGTTAACCTATGGTGGGAAAAATTAAGGAAGTGAAGCGTTTGGAAGAGAAGAGGCTGACATGGCAAAATTTTAAAGAGTATTTTCAAGGAAAATATTTGTCTTAGTGCTATTATGAGAAGAAGATGCATAAGTTTTTCGAACTTAAGCTTGACAATATGACTATGGAGGAATATGTCCAAAATTCATGGAGTTGTTGAGATATGTGGACTTTAGTAAGGACAAAAAATTGAAAATACAAAGGTATATTACCATACTACCTCCATTCTATGCTAACAAGCTGAAGTTTGATGAGCCCAAGGCTCTAGATGCAACCATGTGGAAGGTTGAACAATTATATGAGCAAAATAAGAAAAAATCGGTTTTATAAAGGACCCAGATAGTAATAAGAATATATTCATGGAGCAATGGAATAAGGGGTTTAAACCCCCACCTTTTAAGGATGGGTCATAACTGAGATAACAATCAACTCTAGTTTTCAATCAATCCAAGAGGTAGTAATATCTAGAACAAGAAACCCAAGTTTCAACCTCTAAAATGTTGGGGTTGTGAGGGAAACCACAAATATAAGAAATGCCCTCATAAGGATGGAAGTTAGAGAATTATGCATGATACACAGGAAACCAATACAATGGAGGATGTGGGCTGAAGTATGCATGTCATTTATGCTTCGTTGGATAACAATAAGGTTGAACATTGGGTGCACATGATTGAAATTGGAGTTAAGTTAAATAATCAAGCTATTGTTATTTTACTTGACTTTGAAGCTATCCATAGTTATATTGATCCTAAATTGGTAGAGAATATTAATTTGAAGAAATCTACACACCACAAGGCATGGTTGGTTCAATTAGCCACAAGAGTAAAAAATAAAGTTACGAAATTGGTGAAAGAATGTTTAATTGATATAAATGGACTGAATGCTAAGGTTAAGTTGAATATAATCTCATTGGGATCTTATGATTGTTTGATCGACTAGAGAAGCGCCATGAATTTTTGGAATGATATAGCAAGTATTTTTCCTATATTGGTGATGAGGGTTAATAGAGGCAGGTCCACGAAGTTCATAGACCGATACATATTAGAGAGAGATAAACCCTATAATTAAGGAGGAATTTTAGGAAAGGTTGCAAATTTTGGCAGTCTATTTCGAGGAACCCATTAGGGATCAACAAACTAATTTGGAGTATTATCCTGTATTAAAGGAGTATGTTGATCTATTTGATAAGATTCCAAGATTACCTCCAAGAATGGATATTTATTTCTCCATTGATCTAGTGCCAGGAGTTGCTCCAATATCTAAAGAACCATATTGGATGAGCACTTAAGAACTCAGAGAGTTACATATGCAGTTAGAAGAATTACTAAAGAAGGGGTACATATGACCAAGTGTATCACCATGGGGTGCTACAATCTTGTTTGTTAAGAAAAAATATTAAACATTGTGATTATGTGTGGATTTTCGATATATATATATAGATATATATATCCATTGTCAAGGATAGATGATATGTTTGATCAAATTTGAGGAGTTAAGGTCTTATCTAAGATTGATCTAAAGTCAAGATGCCAATAACTACAAATTAAATAATAAGATATCAGTCAGACAACCTTTCAAACTTGTTATGGACATTATGAGTTTGTGGTGGTTCCTTTTGGGTTAACCACTGCACCAGGTGCTTTTATGTGCTTAATGAATGGTGTCTTCAAGGAATATCTGGATAAGTTTGTCATTATTTCCTTAGATGATATTTTGCTGTATTCTAAGCCAGAGGAGGAGCATGAGAAATATTTGAAGTTAGTTTTACACGTACTAAGGGAGCATCAATTATATGCTAAAAAAAAAAAAAAAAAAAAAAAAAAAAAAAAAAAAAAAAAAAAAAAAAAAAAAAAAAAAAAAATACATAAGAATATTCATTATTTGGGCCATATTATTCTTGAGGATTGGACATATATGGACCTAGAAAAGATTTGGGGATTTTCCAAGATTTCTTACCCTATCACTTCATTGCAGAAGAAGGGTATCAAGTTTGAATTGAATTTTGAGTGTGAGTATGCCTTTCAACACTGAAATATTATGTTAAGAAGTGCTCCAATATTGAATATTGCAGATGCAAATGAGGATTTTCCTGTATGCATGGATAAGAGTAGAGAAGGTATGGGGGGAGTGCTTATGCAGAATGGCCACATGGTGTGTTATGATTCCAGAAAGTTGAAAGAACATGAAAAGAACTACGTTGTGCATGATTTATAATTGGCAGCTATAATTCGCACTCTCAAGATGTGGAGACACTATCTCATGGGTTGAAGATTTGAATTGTAGACTGATCACTACGATTTTGTAACAACCCTCGTGAAAATTCCATGTAATAAAAGGAAACAAAGGCAAAATAATAACCACGGATGATGGGAAACTTATTCCAAGCTGAATGTTGGGCAAAATCCTAGTGATGTGGATCACTTGTGATTTTTTATGGCTAAGGAAATTAGCAAGTGCAATGGCTAAGGCTTTCGAAAGGAAAAATGGCATTTTTGGTAAATTTATTTATGAAAATAATGGAAATTAGGACAAAAAGGAAGTGAAAGGTCATAGGTTTCATGTGAAGAGGAAAATTAAGGAAAATAATGGAAAATGAAGAAAATAGAGGCCTCATTCATAAAAATTCTTCTCAGGATCAGTTGGTAACCTTTTTACAGTTCAGTTTTGGAGCTCTCTCATTATTCTCTCTCTCTCTCTCGCATACTCTTGGAGACTTAGAGTTTTCTTGGAGCACTCGTGGAGGGTGTGGCATGCTTGGATTCTTGGAGAAATAAGGCAAAGGAAGAGCAGGAAAGTGCAAGAAGGCGTCAGGATCAACAAATACATCAGATTTTCTTACAAGTACCGAGTTACATGTATGGTTCCTTCACTAGTTTTCGCATGCATGGCATTTGCATGTGGATTTTTGGTTGTGATCTGTCATTGGCATGGAGGATGGTCATGATTGACAATGGATTGTCTAACCTTTCCATTTCCTGGATATCCACGATGATTGTGGGTTTACTTTCATTGTTTTTTTTGGTTGGTTCTCGAGTTTCCTTAGCTTGGGTTGAGTTATTAGTCTTGGAAGCCCTGGTTGGACAAATGCTTGGGAAGTCCTGTAACATCCTGGGTTCAGTTACTAGTCCTGGAAAACTTGTTTGGACAAACGCTATGGAACCGCTTAGTGGGTTGAATTACTAGTCTTGGAAGCCTTGGTTGGACAAAGGCTCTGGAAGCCCTGTATAAGCTATGGGTTGAGTTACTAGTCCTGGAAGCCTTGGTTGGGAAAACGCTCTAGAAGCTCTGGAAGGCATGGATGAAGACCAATCTGATGATGGTTTTGGTGATGTATGACGGGGTGGTGGAATCATTGTTTGATGGGTTGAGTTGGATGGCCTTTGGAAGCCCTGGATGAGTTTTGCTTGATGTGTTCTATGAGATCCCACATTCATGTTTGGAATATGGCATAGGGGTGAATGGATAAAGAGAGATTTGGATCAATCATTCTTCGGTCGAGTGGAACATGGAAGTCCCATCCCGAGTTTGGATTTTGCATCATTAATGAAATGTTATTTCTCTTTGTATTTCTATGAGCATTTTGATGGATTATATGTGGTCTATATGGTTGTACTTTCATGAGTATTTCTGCTACTATTATGTTGTTTATGTGCGTGTCTTATGACAAAAACCATGTATGGATTTCAACATGCTTTTACTTGTAATTGAATGATCAATGTATCTATGATATAATGGATGGAATGGAAGTTGATGTGTTGAGACATAAATGGTTCTTAGCGATTCTCAACTAAGTACGAGACCCCTGTGCTCAAAATTGCTATTTACACCTATAGATTACATATTCGTGATATGTTTGACGAAATGCCTGTCATGGTTAGCAGGGGTCCAATAAAGGTTTCTGAAGAGATGGTTTAATTATGGGTAGTGACATGGGCTCTGGGCCTGAAAAAGTGGCTCAAATCCTAGGGACGTTGGCATAGCACTAACAAATTTAGTTTTTGGACACTAGCAGGCAAGCTTGTGAGAGCGACTTTGGGTTTCTAGACACTTTCATGTCTATAGAATGAGAGCAATTGAGGCTTAAGTTGTCCAAAAGTTCAATGAGGCCCAAGGGAAAGTTGTCTAAAGTATTAGATTGGTTTTGAGGGTCCTGTAGCTGATGTTGAATGTTTGTATGGTGTGTTTCCATCAGTTCCACTTCCTTAACGTCACTTAGGAGGTCGAATCATATCATAGTGGCCTCTTATTGCATGTTTACCCAGGTTGGCCAGTTGCTTGGGTAGATGTGGGAGGAAGGTGTTACAGAGTGGTATCAGAGCATGGTTCACCCCTCGAACTGGATGGGTTATGTGTTGGTCATGTATGCATGTTAGTTGCATGTGTGTCTCTCACACTTGCATTCCATTCCATGTGTTTGTTACATTTGCATGATGTTGATCATGGTTGGAGTGATGTCGTCATGTGAAACTTGAAGTTGTTGTTGTGGGGTGCAACGTAGTGAGTGTATGACTGATTACATGTAGACTTATGTTGCTTACATGTATCATTGTAGTATGCTTTACATTCTTGTATGCTTGGTTGCATGTATCATTCCTGTAGGTTTGATTTCAAGTATTGTTCACTCATGCTTGGTCATATGTGTTTATGCATATGTGTTGATGGTTATGGATCACTTATGCATGTTCATGTTTGCATGTGGTCAAGTGTATAGTGACGTAATGATGGTGGTTGTCATGCACGAGGTCATGGTGTGTGTTGTTGTTGAGGTCATGCATTGATGACTGGACACTAGCTAGAATGACAGTTGCATGGTCATATGCTTATGTTTTATGTTTCTACATGTTGTCATGATTATGTTATACATGTATCATGTTGATTTGTTGATACTGTAGATAAGGTATCCTCCCCGAGCTATACTAAGGTACATTGGTTTATTGTGATTTGGTTTAGCTAACATGATATACCTTGTAGGAATAAATATTAAATGGCTAGCACGATGGTTGACTACGAAGACTCTCCCTATGAATTAGAAGCACAATATGGTGTTCGGAACTCTTCCGACTTAGCAATGACACTGAGAAGTTTAAAGGAAGAAATAAGGAGTTGTAAGGCAGATAATAACATAATCATACATGCACAGGAAAAGTTAGCAGAGGTAAATGCAGTCATACTTCAGAGCTTGTCATATTTGCAGTGACAGGGACCGCTTCAGATCAACCATGAGCAGGAGGATAGAACTAATGGGGCATATGGTAGTAGATCACATGGTGGTCACAAATCAGATAGAGATAACACAATGAGAGATGGAAGGTTATTGGACACTCCGGATAGGAAAGGGGATAGACACAGGTATGATTCTAGTTCTAATTCAGATAAGCACTATGATCGTCATCGGTATCATCCTTACAGGAGGAGCGATAAGGGGTATTTGTCAGATGATTTTAAGAAAACAAAGCCACCTACTTTTGATGGAGAGGTAAATAAATCAAAAGATGCAGAGGCATGGTTGTTAGGCAAGAAGAAGTTCTTCAGATTGCACTACTATTCAAAGAACATGAAAGTTAGAGTGGCTACATTGAGTCTCAAAGGAAAAGTAGACATTTGGTGGGAAGATGTGAAGAATGTCAGAGGTATAAATGAGGAAGACTTGACTTGGAGTGAGTTTGAGTGACTATTCAAGAAGAAGTACCTATAAAAGAGATAATTTGATGACAGAGCAAAAGAAATTTATGAGCTAAATATGGGATCCATGACATATGATGAGTACACTAGTAGATTCTTGGATTTGCTGAGGTATGTGCCTTACCTCAAGGAGGAGAAGGCTAAGATTCAAAGAGTTGTTACTGGATTACTAGTTGCATTCAAAGATAGGATCGAGTTCGATGAGCCTAGATCATTGGATGAGGCCATCCAGAAGTTGAAGCATTGCTATGGATAATCGAAGCGCAAAACTAAGACTAAGCCAGACTGGAGAGGTAATGAAAAGAACAAAGTAAAATGGGATAAGAAGCATGTAAGACCACAAGATACAGGTAACAAGGAGAATGCTGCACCACCTAAGAAGTTCAATACATCATATAGAGGATAGGGATTTCGATCAGGAGAACAAAACAAGGAGACAGGTTCGAAGCCTATAGAGTGTTGGGCTTGTGGAAAATATCATCACAGGAGAGATTGTCCGCAGAATCAGGGTGGTGGACCTCAGATATATAGTGCATAGGAGGCTCAGACTATTGGGGATGTTGGTCAGAGTATTCCATGTATCTATGCAGCATTGGATAACAAACAAGTAGATCATTAGGCATCTATCATTGAGATGGATAGTAAGCTTTGTGATCAAGTTATTTCTATTTTGATTGACCCTGGATCTAATTATAACTATGTTAGTCCTGACTTGGTGGATCAGTGTGGTTTGAGTAAGGAATATGCAGAATATTGGTTAATGTAGTTGGCTACAGGTATGAAGAAGCAAGTTCATCATTGGGTAAGAGATTGTGCATTTGATTTGAATGGTATGCCTATCGCAACACATTTGAATGTATTACCGTTGGGTTCATACAATATGTTGTTGGGCATGGATTGGTTGTATCCTCATAGAACTAAGGTAGACTGTTATGACAAATCCATTGAGTGTGTTAATGACAATGGGGAACCAAGAGTCTTACAGGGTAAGAAGAAAGCCGCATCAGTTAGGATGGTGGCAACTATGCAAATAAAATGTAGCTACAGGAAAGGGTGCAAGTTATTCGCAGTGCACATTTCTAGTGATAAGGGTAAGGAAGTTGAGGATATAGTTGTGTTGAGCAAGTACCCAGTTTTACAACAGTTTAGGAATGTATTTCCCGAGGACATTACAGAGTTTCCACCTCACAGGGAGGTAGACTTTTCTATTGAGTTATTGCTAGGGGCAACTCTAACATCAAAAGCACCTTACAGGACGAGCACACCTAAGTTGGTTGAGTTACATTTGTAGCTGAAGGAAATGTTGGATGAGGGATACATTAGGCCAAGTGTATCACCATGGGGCACACCGATATTGTTTGTGAAGAAGAAATATGATACTCTCAGATTATGCATTGACTACAGGCAATTGAACAAAGTGACCATCAAGAACAGGTATCCGTTGCTGAGGATTGATGTCTTGTTCGATTAACTGAAGGGAGAAACAATGTTCTCTAAGATCAACTTGAGATCTAGATATCATCATGTACGCATCAAAGAGGAGGACATTTACAAGACCACGTTCAGGACCAGGTATGGGCATTATGAGTTTGTTGTAGTTCCATTTGGCTTAACTAATGCTCTAGCTACATTTATGTGTTTGATGAATAGTGTGTTGCGTCTGTATTTAGATAAATTTGTTATTGTGTTCATTGAAGATATATTAGTATATTCTAAAAGTGAGAAAGATCATGTCGAGCATTTAGTAGCAGTGTTGAGGTCGTTGAGAGAGCATCAGTTGTATACCAAGCTTAGCAAGTTAGTTTCTTTCAGAATGAGGTACACTACTTGGGGCATGTTATCTCGAAGGAGGGCATTGTAGTAGATCTAGAAAAGATAAGAGCCATCATGGAGTGGGTAGGTCCTAAGAATGTGGATGAGGTGAGATCTTTCATGGGTTTGGCAGACTACTATAGGAGGTTCATCAGGAACTTCTCGTAGATAGCCTATCCTATCACATCATTGCAGAGGAAAGGTAAGAAGTTTGAATGGATAGAGGAGTGTGAGGCTAGTTTTGAGCAGCTCGAGTAGATGCTAACACATGCACCAATGTTAAAGATTGCAGATCTAGCAAAGAGTTTGTAGTATGCACAGATTCTTGTAAGAAGGGACTTGGTGGAGTCCTTATGTAGGATGGATACGTGGTATGTTACAAGTCGTGGAAACTTAATGAGCATGAGTAGAACTATCCCACGCATGATCTTGAGTTAGCAAAAGTTATACATGCATTGAATATGCGAAGACACTATCTTCTAGGAAGGAGATTTACATTGATGAGTGATCACAATGGTTTGAGATATCTATTTGACCAACCAAATCTGAATGGTAGGCAAGCTCGGTGGTTGGCTACGATTAGTGAGTTTGATTCCGAAGATCCGATATATCTAAGGTAAAGAGAATAGAGTGGTAGATGCTCTTAGTAGGTGGGTATAGGTAAATCACTTAAAAACTATGAACTCCTATGGGATAGATCTACAGGATAGGATCTTGCGGGCAGGTCAGCAGGATGTCATATATATGGATATTGTGCACAAGTTGTAGCAGAGAACGGGTACATGTACATGCACAAGTGAGAGTATAGGTACTTGTGATAGTAAATGTACATGTATAGTATAGGTACAAGTGATGGTACATGTACATGTATAGGTACAGGTGATTGTACAAGTAGTGGTACAAGTACATGTACATGTGCAGGTGCACATGATATAGATTATTGTCTTACAGAAGATGGATTGGTCTGATTTAGAGATAGGATATATGTGCCAGATAACAATGAGCTCAAGAAGATGATCTTGAGAGAGTTTCATGCGAAACCATATTCAAGTCACCCAGGCTACCAAAACACACTAACAACAATGAAGAGAATTTACTATTGGCTGAATTTGAAGAGGGATGTAGCAGAGTTTGTGGCTAGATGTTTTGACTGTTAGTGTGTGAAGGCAGAGTGTAAACACCCAGGTGGACTGCTACAACTAATCACGATTCCAAAGTGGAAATGGGTAGTCATTTCCATGGACTTCATTACAGGTTTTCCAAACACAGTAAGACAACATGATTCCATTATGGTTATTGTGGACAGGTTGACAAAGGTTGCACATTTCATTCCGGTGAAGACTACATTCTCATCTAGTGATGTAGCATAGGTGTTCATTAGATATGTGGTCAGGCTGCATGGTGTTCTGAAGAAGATTGTGTCAGACAGGGATGCAAAGTTCACTTCCAAGTTTTGGAAGGAGTTGTTTGCAGGTTTGGGCACAGAGTTGGCCTTCAGTACAACTTATCATCCACAGATAGATGGACAGACATAGAGGGTCAAAAGGATATTGGAGGACATGTTGAGGATGTATGTGATGCATCAATAGTGAAAGTGGGAAGAGTATCTTCCACTGGTAGAGTTCGCGTACAACAATGACTATCACAAATCTTTGAAGATGAGTCTGTTTGAGGCATTTTATGGTCGAAGTTGTAATACTCCCATCAGTTGGAGTGATCCTGTGAATAGGGAGTTGATTGGACCAGATATGTTGGTAGGCATGGAACAAGAAATGTAGGTGATCAAGAAAAATCTAAAGGCAGCATAAGATAGGCAGAAAAGCTATGCAAACAAGAATAGGTTGTTCAAGAAGTTCTAGGTTAGGGAACATGTGTACTTTCACATCAAATTGAAGAAGAGCTCCTTGCGGATTGGATCATGTGCCAAGTTGACACCACAGTTTTGTGGACCCTTCAACATTGTTGAGAGGAATGGTCCAATAGCCTATCGACTTGTACTGCCTTCGACAGTGAAAGTACATGATGTTTTACATTTGTCATTACTTAAGAAGTATGTTAAGGATGATGATCATGTGATTGACTGGTCTGTATTGTAGGTGGAACTAGATGGAGAATTCCAACCAGGGCCTCACTGTATATTGCAGAAAAAGGTGCTCATGCTCCAGAATCAAGCAATCGAGAAAGTTAAAGTGCAATGGAAGAACTTTGGGCCCAATGAAGCTACATGGGAGATGGCGGATCAGATGAGGGTTATGTATCCTTCCTTGTTTCTGGTTGAGGCAAAGCAATTTTGGCATGGTGTTTTGGTATATGTTTTGGTGATGTTGGTTTATGTACATATGTATATGGATGTAAATACCGCCATGAATTATGTTATAAAGCCCCAATAAGAGGTATGGGTGTCATGTCATTATGATGTTATGTTGTTATGTTTTGATGTCAGTTGCTTCTCAGCAAGTTGATCATTGTAAATACTGCAACGAGCTAAGTTATAAAGCTCCATTGGCAGTATATTTTGCTTACAACAATTTTTTGGTTATAGGTGTTATTGAACACTGAGGACGGTGTTCCCACAAGGGGGAGGGTTCTGTAACAACCATGGTGAGAATTCCATGTAATAAAAGTAAATAAAGGAAAAATAATAACCACGAATGATGGGACACTTATTCCAAGCTGAATGTTCGGAAAAATCCTAGTGATGGGGATTGCTTATGATTGTTTATGGCTAAGGAAATTGGAAAAGGCAATGACTAAGCATTTGGAAAGGAAAAATTGCATTTTTGGCACATTTATTTATGAAAATAATGGAAATTAGGAGAAAAAGGAGGTGAAAGGTCACAAGGTGCATGTGAGGAGGAAAATGAAGGAAAATAATGGAAACTAAAGAAAATAGAGGCCTCATTCATAAAAAGGCTTCTGAGGATCAGTTAGTAACCTTTTCTCTATTTAGTTTGGAGCTCTCTCATTATTCTCTCTCTCTCTCTCTCATACTCTTTGAGACTTAGAGTTTTCTTGGAGCACTCTTGGAGGGTGTGGCATACTTGGACTATTGGAGCAAGAAGGCAAAGGAAGAGTAGGAAAGAGCAAGAAGGCATCGAGATCAGCGACTACATCAAATTTGCTTGCAGGTACCAAGTTGCATATATGTTTCCTTCACTAGTTTTGGCATGGATGGCATATACATCTGGATTTTTGGTTGTGATCTGTCATTGGCATGGAGGATGGTCGGGATTGACAGTGGATTTCCTAGCCTTGCCATTTCCTAGATAGCCATGGTGATTATGGGTTTACTTTCATTATTTGTTTTGGTTGTTTATCATGTTTCCTTAGCTTGGGTTGACTTAGTAGTTCCTCGAAGCCCTGGTTGGACAAACGATTTGGAAGCCTTGTAACATCTTGAGTTGAGTTACTAGTCCAGGAAGCCTTGGTTGGACAAACATTTTGAAAGCCCTTGGTGGGTCGAGTTACTAGTCCTGGAAGCCCTACTTGGACAAACATTCTAAAAGACCTTGGTGGGTTGAGTTACTAGTCTTGGAAGCACTGGTTGGACAGATGCTCTGGAAGCCCTGTATAAGCTATGGGTTGAGTTACTAGTCCTGGAAGCCTTGGTTGGAAAAATGCTCTAGGAGCCCTGTAAGGCTTGGATGGAGACCAATCTGATGATGGTTTTGGTAGTGTCTGACTGGGTGGTGGAATCACTGTTTGATAGATTGAGGTGGATGGCCTTTAGAAGCCCTGAATGGGATTTGATTTATGTGTTCTATGAGATCCCACATTCATGCTATGAATATGGCACGAGGGTGAATGGTTGAAGAGAGATTTAGCTTAGCCATTCTACGGTAGGGGGGAACTTGGAAGTCCCATCTCGGGTTTGGATTTTTCATCATTAATGAAATATTATTTCTCCTTGTATTTCTATGAGCATTTTGATGGATTATATGTGGTCTATATGGCTCTACTTTCATGAGTATTTCTGCTGCTATTATGCTAGTTATGTGTGTGTCTTATGACAATAACCATATATGGCTTTCACCATGTTTTTACTTGTAATTGAATGATCAATGTATCTATGACCTAATGGATGGAGTGACAATTGATGTGTTGAGACAGCAATGCTTCTTAGCGATTCTCAACTAAGTATGAGACCCCTATGCTCAGAACTATTATATGTTTGATGAAATTCCTGTCATGGCTAGTAGGGGTCCAATAAAGGTTTCATTCAAGCATTTTCTTTAGTATTGTTATTTCCATGTTATTTTACTGTTCTGAATAGATGGTTCAATTCTGGGCAGTGACCTGGGCTCTAGTCCTGAAAAAGTGGCTCAAATCTTGGGGTCGCTAGCATAACACTAACAAATTTAGTCTTTGGGCACTGGTAGGCAAGCATGTGAGAGTGACTTTGGGTTTCTGGATGCTATAATGCCTATAGCATGAGAGCGAATGAGGTTTAAGTTGTCCAAAAGTTCAGTGGGATACAAGGGAAAATTATCTAAAGTATTGGATCGGTTCTCGAGGGTCCTACAGGTGATGTTGAATGTATGTATGGTGTGTTTCCATCAGTTCCACTTCCTTAACATGACTTAGGAGGTCGAATCATATCATAGTGGCCTCTCGTCACATGTTTACCCTAGCTGGCCGATTGCTTGGGTAGATGTGGGAGGAGGATGTTACAATTTTGCAACATTTGTTTGAACAACCAAATCTAAATTCTTGACAAATCAGATGGTTGGATCTCTTAGTTGAGCATGACTTAGAGATTAAATATATGGAAGGAAAGTATAATAAGGTGACAAATTCTCTCAGTGGACAATGCACTTGATTCATGTTTCGTCAGTCAATGTGTGTAAGACAAATCTTTTGACTAGAGTTTTGGAAGTTGGGAACTTAGATCAACAATATTTGGATATCAAAAATAGTTTGTAGTGAGAGGAAAAGATACCTTAATATATGGATTATGGACTTGGGAAAGCAAAATTTCTTTATCAAAATCGTATATATGTGCCAAATGTGCAGAAGGTGAAGGAGTTGGTTTTGAAGGAGATTCATATGGTGTCTTATGCAGGACACTCGGGTTATGAAAAACTATTACAATGGTCAAAAGGTAGTATTTTTGGCATGGGATAAAAAAGGATGTCACAAATTACATTGCAGGGTGTTTAGAATGTTAGGGACTTAAGGTCGAGCATAAGAACCCAACAAGCTTGTTGTAGCCCATACCCATTCCCCAATGGAAGTGGGATGTGGTGACGATGGATTTTATTAGTAATTTTCCAGGACAACAAAAGGGCATCATTTAATTATGGTGGTGGTTGATAAACTTAGCAAAGCTGGTCATTTCATCCGAGTGAAATCATTGTATAAAGCAACTAATATAACTGATATTTTTATGAGGGAAGTTACTAGGTTGCATTGTGTGCCTCGAGAAATTATTTCAGACATAGATACAAAGTTTACATCTAATTTTGGGATATGATTATTCAAAGGGTTAGGTGCAAACTTGAATTTTAGTACTGTGTATCGCGTAGAGTCTGATAGACAGGCTGAGTGAGTTAATCGTGTAGTAGAGAGTCTGATGGATAGGTTGAGCGGGTTAATCATGTAGTAGAGGATATGTTACGAATATATGTAATGGATAAACCATTTAAATGGAATATTACCTACATTTGGTAGAGTTTTCATATAATAATAGTTATTGGGCTTCATTTAAGATGAGTCTATTTCAAGCAGGAAGTGGTCCAGATTATTGGAGGAATGAGACCAAAGAAAGTGACAAAATAATTAGAACTAAAAATTTCCCAGCAAGTCAGCCATCCCAATATTACTGTAACCCAAGCACGCTCAACTACAAATTTCTCATTAATTTTGATACATTAATGTCATGTTGTAGGGGCTACAACCACCCTCCAAAATTTTGCCTTAGCTTCATTTTGGAGCCTCCCTTCCAACCTTCACAACAACTTGCCTTGCTTCGTCAAGTTCACAAGTTTTAGTGTTTTACTTGCACTAAGGCAGCCTGTCGATCACAGCTCGATGCATTCCCCTCACAGGATGATCACCCGGACTTGGTCCAGTTGTAGATTGAGCAACTCCCCCAAGAAATTGCACAATTTTAGAGGGAAACCAGCCTTCCCTCCAGAAATTGTGCAATCCTAACTGGTAGCATGTTGGTCTCCAGAATTGTGCAATTCTGGCAGTCAAAACTCAGAGTGAAAATTGCGCAATTTTCCCCAGCAGGGCTGCTCAGCCCATAATTTGCGAAAATATAGGCAATAGTCAGATGCTCTGCCTAGAAATTGCGCAAATCTCCTGGGCAACCAACCTATCTCCCAACCAGAAATGTGTGTTTTCTCCCAGCAGTCAAGAAGTCTCTTGCATGTGCAGTTGAGTTGATCGGTTCCCTCCGGGACCGAGTAAAATTGACTTGCATGCATGGGCTTCTTCTCCCAAGGCAGCATGCAAAGGCATCCCTTGTTTCAAGGATATATTTTTAGCGGTTGGAGGTTACATGCAAGAATCGTTTCAAAAACCTCCCACCAAGTGTCACTTTCCCTAGATTTGTGGCATGTGCGTCACAACCCCGATGTTATCAAAATTCATCAACCGGATGCCACAGAGCTCATTCCTCACATCAAACTTACAACTCTGACATCCCACACCACATCTTGGAGCTGTTGGCACACTCGACTCATCTATTTTGGGGTAGGCCTGCTTTCCATGACTTGTGTTGTAGTTCTAGCGCTTTTTGTGTTTCTCTTCATATGAGCATTGTCTGCTTAATTTCAGTGAGTGCTTGTTGTTGTTTTGATACTTACTAGCTTGTACTAGCACCAATTTAGTTTTCGTTAAGATCTCACTGCTGTCGCATGCATGACACTGGTTTTCGCGAACGGTCGCTGATTCGGCGACTCACCTCAACCACATGCATGTTGTTTCATTTTATGAATTTGTCATTCACCATTTGCATGCATGATCATTCACTTATGCTTACACTCATTATCACCATGCATTCACATTCACATTTTCTTTTAGTTTCCCATTGACGGGTCTGGGCAGCCTTGGCCCAGACTCCACCTCACCAAGAGCCTCACCAAGACAACATTTCGCAATCTTGAGAGGGAAGGCTCTGCCTTCCTTTCAGGAAATGTGCATTTCCTTCCAGCGGCTATCCTTTAGGACTATTTTGTACATTTCTCAGGGACAATGACTGCTGACCCAAAAAAGTGCGCAATGTAGTCACTGAGCCTACAACAATTGCCAGCTGAGATTGTGCATTGCGCAATTCTAGCAGTTAGTAGCCAGATTGGACTGTGCATTGTGTAGTTCTAGCAGTCAGTCAGTCTCCCAACAACCCAGAATGTGCCTTGCCCAGTCTTGGCAGTCAGTCTCCTGACCTCCCTACCGAAATTGTGTAACCTTCATGATCCGTCACACAGGTATGTTGGAAGTCAGTTCTCAAGTTCATTTTGGTTTTCGACTGACATATTACTTGCCATGAGTATTGCCATGTCTCCAGGTATTACAGGTGTTCATCTGCCTCTTAGCAGTGCAAGTACAATGGTTTCCAAGAAAGCAGAGTCAAAGATGCCGTTTAGAGCACACCTGGAGATGTAGTCGATCAAATGTCTATGAGCTTGCCTACTCACAAAGATATCAAGTTGTTCATAGACAAGAACATCAAGATATGACAGTAGTAGCATCATGAACAACAGCTGAAGGCAACATACCAAATGCAACGAATGCAACAAACACAATGAATGCAACGAATGCAACAGACGCAACGAATGCAACGAATGCAATGAATGCAAAAGGAAGGTTGTTGATAACATAAAGGCAGAACAAAGTTGCAAGCTCAAGTAGATCCACTGATGATGAAAGCAACTTTGGAGACTCAGGTTATGAGGTGACAGCATGACATGAAGATCACGCGAAGATAGAGAATGGAACAAAGAAGGAGTTGCATGTGCTGAAGCAACAACTCAAGGAAGAACATGAAGCTACACAGGCAGTTGAATGAGTTGCAACAGGAATAGGAACAACAGTGGGTGCAACATGCACTCACAGATGAAATTGCGCTTGTACAAGTTTTAGATGTATCCCAGTAGCTGGAACTGAGCTGATATGGTGAGCAGTGTGTTGATCGCAAGCAAGGGATTCAGCAACATGCATGCCATTGTGCGGACGCATGCGATCCAACCCATTCAGCACACTCGGCAAGGCGAAGACAAGAAGCAAGTCCAACTGGAGCTGAACATGTACTTCGGCAAGTTGATGCACATGACCACCATCACACACTTGAAGATTAGCATGGACACTATTCATCGATGTGTTTCTGGTTCAGCTGCACCCAAGAAGACCATGCACATGTAGTAGACGAGTTGGATGAAGGAGCCATACCAATGCACCGGAAGCAACAAAGGAAAGAGTTCGCTTCAGCAAGATGTCACCATGGGGTGTATGCACACCATCACGGACGACCAAGCTTAGCATCAGCTCACCACCTTCGCCATCACAAGCATGTCAAAGAGTTGGTCTCATCACAATGGACCGAGTATCAGTGATGTCTTGCATGGCTTGCTCAAGCCATGTTGTCTCACATGAATACATGTACCTTGTAATGTAACGTCATGTCAAGTGTAAGTCAAGTGTCAATAGTTGGATCTAATAGTCATAGAGTAGATGAAGAGTCATGAGGGTAGGTGAACTGTCACGAAGGGGAATGTCAAGGGTCACCCCACCCTTTGGTATAAATAGTCCCTCATAACTCATTGAATAGGCTTTTGGTCAGCTACGCTTTCGATAAGACTATCTTGGAGAGAGCTTGGATAGTATTGTAATGCGCCTTGGCTTCTCCACTGCATGGAGCTAGTACATTTCTTTCGGAGGAACAGGCGGATGTGGCTGTAACATTCCACTGTTAGGGCTAGTGGGTGTCATGGGTGTATTGTATGACAAGAACTTACACTTCTTTATATAATCAGAGCCAACGTGTTTCATGCATATGTGGTATTGCATTCCAGTTGTCTTGTTTACTCTAAATGGAATATGTATTTGCTTTCTTAAGCACACATGTATGGACTATTTTGTATAAGCATGTATGAATCTTTTTGAAATGTGTTGATTGGTTTAACCATCACTTTGGATTGCTAGCTGACTTGCTTTCTATCTTGTGATGCATCTTTGCTCTTGTGTTCCCTTCCCATTCGAGTACTGTTACATGTTGCTAAGGGGCGTACTCATCTCAACCCACATGTGTTAGAACCTGTCATGCACCTTCCTTGACTCATCGCAATGGTCACACCCTTGCTACTAACAGAGTTATCTTACTTGCCTCTGTGCAAAATCGTGGTCAAGGCATTACCATATGACCCACTGCTGGGACTCCTACACCAAATGGTTTGAGGTCTAATTGGGACTTCCTATCGCGGAGATCCTCTTACTTGTTGGCGGGTCCAACATCGTCAACATTTTGGCACTAGAAGGAGGGCCAGATGACAAGCTGAGTCCTCACATCTGTTTTGAATCTCTACACATCTATCATGACTAACTACCGAGTTTCTCTTCCGGAGTGCATGACATATGGAAATGACTTCATTATCTCGGATAACTTGTCTCATAAAACATTTGCTGGTGGAGGCTACATAGCCTTGGTAAGGCACACGGTCAGCATTGTAGGCTCATGTGAAAGACATGGATTCTTTGAAGAATACATGAGTTGCGTGCTATTCATCTACACACTTCTAGGGCACCCAATGCACTAGTGTGCCACGCTACCCGAAAAATATATTCATTCTCTTGCTCATATGGTCGCAGAGATAGACCATGCTTTCAATCACTTTAACTAGAAAGAACTTGATCAAGAAATTCTGAAATTATGAGAAGCATCTGATGAATCCGTTGATCAGTTTTACACATGCTTTTGTAATCTTGCATACCGATTCCCTGAAGATGAAATTGATTGGGAATTTGTTTATGGAAGATTTGAGTATCTTTTTCACATATCTGAACCCTGCTCAACACACTTCGGTGATGGAGCTACGTAATCACAGGCAGGCACAGTTGCTGTCACAAGTGACTGTCTACCTTAACCTCATCAAACAACTCCACCACCGCGGAGTGATGTGGGAGATCATGCACACGCCTCTGTTGAACCATCACACTCTCCCACCCCACCTGCTCTTGAGATTTGTGCAGATTTGGCTTGCAAGCCTATTGGTTGTCATGTGGACTCTTTCCCTTGACCTTCGTCCTCGTGTTCTGTTGATCCTCCAGATTGTACTGTTTTGTGTTCTCCAACTCTAGACTCCTCACCTGTTATGAATGAGTATCAAGCTGTCGACGGAGTTGGTTTTATGTAGTCAACTGTGCCATCATTCATGATGAATGTGTCTGGGAATCTAAAGAAGAGACTGCGGTGAAGGATGATTCCCTTCCAGCCGCACCTCATCCGCTTCATCCTGACTTCCCTTGTGATTCTGCCACTCCTGATTTCCCCTGTGAAAATCCATTTTCGGATGTTTCTACTTTCGATCATTCACAGGACACCTCGAATGTCAGCTTATCATTATAATGCAGAGAGGACACATCTTCCTTGGAAAATCCGTTCAATCTGTCATTTATGTTTCTTGAAAACACAAAGGGTGAACATCTTTACTTCTCATCTACCCCTCTGCCCAATTCATCAAATCATGAGGATGCTGAGAAAAATCCTGAATTTTCTGATCTTGGTTGTCGTGATCTATTCACTTCCTCATTCGATCATGATGTTGGTTCAATTGTTGTTAATCTGTCTAAGACACTAGTCTATGATGATCTATCTGTCAACGAACTCGAAACCCCATAGATTGTCAAGGCACTTTAGCCTGAGCTAATGGTTATGTCGGGCCCTTGCTGTCCTGAGGTTGGTTTCACTTTTGGTCAAGAAATTGTTGAAACACTCAAGGCTCCCCATCACTCTCTAATTTGTGTAAAAGATCAACCAAACACCCAGATTTCACTTCCTCCACTAGAACTACACAATCCCATCTCTCAAGCGTTGGAGTAATCTTACATAGTAAGCACACATGCACAACAACAATGATCTACCCTTCTCACATTTGCTTGCATGTCACAGTCAAGAGAATGCATACACTCAACATCTACACGTAGTGTAGTAGAACATCATAGCAATACCACAGAATGCATGTCATGCACTTTCAGTCATCTTTGTTATCAAGTCACTTGTAAGCCCGGAGTGTGTTTGTCTTCACTGTTACATCTTTCTCGTTTACTGGTTCGCATAGCTGTCTTGTTTGCGAACCATGCCTTCACCAACATGGGTCAACCAATGTGCCGATGGCTGCATTGGAAGTATCACTTCATGTGAGATGACCCATGCACTGTTAGCTTAGGAGTAGGAGTAGTGTTTGCTTTTGAGTTTCTTTCTAGCATGCTTGTTTGCTTACTTGCTTTATTTGTTCGTTTGTCTACTTGCTTGTTTTCTTACTTGCTTTGCTTTCGTTGTTGCTTCTACTCTTGCTTTGCTTTGATTGTTTGTTAGTTTCCTTGTTTCGTTTCGTAGGATAGTTTCGCATGAAACCATGTATGGATTTTGAAACAAGCTAGGTAAAGTACAAGAGGCCTTGTGCAACTATCATTACTTGGTTATCTGTCATCCTGCCTCTGTATGAAGAAATTGTTACTTTCAGTCCATGGTACGTCAATGGAAAATACGTACTATTCAAAGTGAACCTTGGTGAAAACACAATGCTTGCGTGCTAACTAGTGTCACCTACTCTAGTCGATTGTTTTTGGGTTAACCCTTGTCATCTCATTCAAGTAGAGTAAGGTGAGGGGGAAAACCTTAACAGGCACGTTAGAGGTATAAAAAACTACTTTTTTGTAGGATCAACCTCTTCTGCTCTCAAGAAGTAAGGATCCCTCTTCCGCGTCTGAATGAATAAGTGTTATGCACAGTTATGAAGATGAAAAAAAAAAATTAAAAAGTGAAAAAAGTTTGAAAAAAATTAAAAAATAAAAATGAATAAGGCGAAAGAAGAGAAAGGCTTCATGCACAGAGAGGTGATGCAAGTAACTCCATCAGGGTACTGACTAGGCTCGTTGGTAGCGGAGCCATGCTTGTGTTCCTATGTGACTCCATCGGGGTATTGTCCGGGCCTGCTGGCAGCGGAGCCACACTAGAGATGAAACTAAGAATCTGACAACTATACTTCTTGTGCACCAATAAACCCCCCAACCCCAATCAAAAAAACTGTGTTGCCTTGGCTTGGAATGTGTGTCAATCAACCAAGAGCTTGGAAGATGCTGCATCTTACAATCAAGCTAGTGTGAAAACCAAGAGGAGCTGAGAATTGAACAATACTTTCGGAGTTGTTAGACTTGCTTTTCACGAACAAAGTCCATTCTGAGAGTTGGAGTTCTACCACTGTGTCGCCAAGTGTTGTAGCGGCTACAACGACCCTCCAAAATTTTTCCTTAGCTTCGTTTTGGAGCCTCCCTTCAAACCTTCACAACAGCTTGCCTTGCTTCGTCAAGTTCACAAGTTTCAGTGTTTTACTTGCACTAAGGTAGCCTGTCGATCACAACTCGATGCATTCCCCTCATATGTTTATCACCCGGATTTGGTCTAGCTATAGGCTGAGCAGCTCCATCAAGAAATTGCATAATTCTGGAGGGCAACCAGCCTTCCCTCCAAAAATTGCGCAATCCTGATTGGCAGCTTTCTGGGCTCCAAAATTGCACAATTCTGGCAGTCAACACTCATGGTGAAAATTGAGCAATTTTCCCCAAAAGGGTTGGTCAGCCCAAAATTTGTGCAAATCTGGGCAACAGTCAGATACTTTGCCCATAAATTGTGCAAATCTCCTGGGCAACCAGCTCAGCTCCTAGCCACAAATGTAGATTTTCT
The DNA here is from genome assembly GCA_000404065.3 of Pinus taeda. Taxonomy (NCBI): domain Eukaryota; kingdom Viridiplantae; phylum Streptophyta; class Pinopsida; order Pinales; family Pinaceae; genus Pinus; species Pinus taeda. Next base: position 35,915 of record APFE030060161.1, read on the forward strand.
CCTAGTAGTCGAGCAGTCTCTTGTATGTGCAGCTGAGTTGACCGGTTCCCTCTGGGACCGAGAAAAATTGATTTGCATGGATGGGATGATTCTCCCAAGGAAACATGCAAAGGCATCCCTTGTTTTAGGGATCCATTTTTAGCAGTTGGAGGTTACATGCAAGAATCATTTTAGAAACGTCTCACCAAGTGTTGCTTTCCCTATATTTGTGGCATGCGCGTCACAACCCTGATGTTATCAAAACTCATCAACCACACACCGTAGAGATCATTCCTGACATCAAACTTGCAACTTTTACATCCTACATCACATCTAGGAGATGTTGGCACACTTGACTCAACTGTTTTGGGGTAGGCCCGCTTTCCATGACTTGTGTTGCATTTTTGGTGCTTTTTGTGTTTCGCTTCGTATGAGCGCTGCCTTCTTGATTTTTCATTGAGCAGTTGCTCTCATTTTGATACTTACTAGATTGTACTAGCATCGTTTTATTTTTTATCAACATCTGACTGTTGTCGCATGCATGAAACTATTTTTTGCAAACGATAGCCGATTTGGTGACTCGTCTCACCCACATGCATGTTGTTCCATTTTCTGAATTTGTCATTTACCATTTGCATGCATGGTCATTCACTTATGCTTACACTTAGTATCGCCATGCATTTTCATTTACATTTGCTTTCAATTGCCCGTCAGTGAGTCTGGGCAGCCTTAGCCCAGACTCTGCCTCACTAAGAGCCTCACCAAGACAACATTACACAATCCTGAGAGGGAAGGCTCTACCTTCCTCTGAGGAAATGTGCATTTCTACCCAGTGACTATCCTCCAGGACTGTTTTGTGAATTTCTGAGGGACAGTGATTGCTGGCCCAATAAATTATGCAATGTAGTCACTGAGTGTGCAACCATTGCCAACTGAGATTGCGCAATGCACAATTCTATTAGTCAGCAGCCAGAATGGACTATGCATTGCACAATTCCAACAGTCAGTAAGTCTCCCAGTAGCCGAGACTGTGCCTTGCACAGTCTTGGTAGTTAGTCTCCCGACCTCCTGATTGAAATTGCGCAACCTTCATGATCAGTCACACAGGTATGTTACAAGTCAGTTCTCAAGTTCATTTTGGTTTTTGACTGACAGATTGCTTTCCATGAGAGTTTCCATGTCTCTAGGTATTGTAGGTGTTTGTCTGCCTCTCAGCAGTGCAGGTATAATGGTTTCCAAGAAAGCAGAGTCGAAGATAACATTCAGAGCACACCTAGAGATGCAGTCGATCAAATGTCTATGAGCTTGCCTACTCACGAAGATATCAAGTTGTTCGTTGATAAGGACATCAAGATATGACAATAGCAGCATCACAACGAGCAACATCATGAACAACAGCTGAAGGCAGCGTAATGAATGCAACAAATGCAACGAATTTAATGAACACAAAGAACACATGAATACAACGAATGCAATGAATGCAAGAGGAAGGTTCTTGAAAACACAAAGGCAGAACAAAGTTTCTAGCTCAAGCATATCCACCAATGATGAAAGCAACTTTGGAAACTCAAGTTATGAGGTGATGACGCGACATGAAGATCGCGTAAAGACAGAGAATGGAACAAAGAAGGAGTTGCATGTGCTAAAGCAACAACTCAAGGAAGAACATGAAGCTGCACAGACATACGAATGAGTTGAAAAATGAACAAGAACAACAGTGGGTGCAACATGCATTGATGGATGAAACTATGCCCGTACAAGTTTTAGATCTATCCCAGCAGCTGGCATGGTGCAAAAATGGTGAGCAATGTTGTTGATCGCATGCAAGGGATTCAGCAACATGCATGTCATTGTGCACATGCATGCGATCCAACCCATTCAGCACACTCGCCAAGGCGAAGACAAGAAGCAAGTCCAACTGGAGCTGAACATGTACTTTAGCAAGTTGATGCACATGACCACCAACACACACTTGAAGATCAACACGGACACTATGCATTGGTGTGCTGTTAGTTTAGCCACACCCAAGAAGACCATGTGCATGTTAGCACACGATTTGGATGAAGGAGCCATACCAATGCACCAGAGGCAACGAAGGCAAGAGTTTGCTTCAACAAGATGTCACCATGGGGTGCATGCATACCATCACGGATGACCAAGCTTGGCATTAGCTCACCAGTTTCGCCATCACAAGCATGTCAAAGAGTTGGTGTCATCACAACGGACCGAGTGTTAGTAATGTCTTGCATGGCTTGCTCAAGCCATGTTGTTTCACATGAATACATGTGCATTGTAATGTAACGTCATGTCAAGTGTAAGTCAAGTGTCAATAGTTGGATGTAACAGTCATAGAGTAGATGAAGAGTCATGAGGGTAGATGAACTGTCACAGAGGGGAATGTCAAGGGTCACCCCACCCTTTGCTATAAATAGTCCCTCATAACTCATTGTATAGGCTTTTGGACAGTCAAGCTTCCAATAAGACGATCTTGGAGAGAGCTTGGATAGTATTGTAACATGCCTTGGCTTCTCCACTGCATGGAGCTAGTACATCTCTTTGGAGGAGCAAGCAGATGTTGTTGTAACGTTCCACTGTTGGTGCTAGCGGGTGTACATGGATGTATTGTATGGCTGGAACTTACACTTGTTTATATAATAAGAGCCATCATGTTTCATGTATATGTTGTATTGTATTCCAACTATCTTGTTTACTCTAAATGGCATATGTATTTTCTTTCTTACGCATACATCTATGGACTATTCTACATGAGCATGTATGAATCTGTTTGAAATGTGTTGATTGGTTTAACCATCACTTTGGATAACCAGCTGACTTGCTTTCCAACTTGTGATGCATCTTCGCTCGTGTGTTCCCTTCCCATTCGAGTACTGTTACAGATTGCCAAGGGGTGCACTCATCTCAACCCACATGTGTTAGAACCTTTCATGCACCTTCCTTGACTCACCACAACGGTCACACCCTTGCTACTAATAGAGTTATCTTACTTGCCTCTGTGTGAAATCATGGTCAAGGCATTACCATACGACCCACTGCTAGGACTCCTTCACCAAACGGTCTGAGGTCTAATTGGGACTTCTTACTAGGGAGATCCCCTTACATGTTGGCGGGTCCAATACTCTCAACATGATCCAAGATTTTTAAAGAGTGCAATTTCATGAGTGACAAAGGAATATGTCATAATGCATGAGAGAAATATTGCAGAAAAGCATTATAAAAATAATTCAGAATAGGGCACAATGCGTAAAAGAAATATTGACATTATAAAGATAACTTAGAATATGGCACATGCGCAAGAGAGATACTATAGAAAAGCAATTAAAACAAACTAAATTATTTATTGAATTGATAATATCCCATGAGACTACATTATGAGAGAAAAACATGATTTACTCCACGGTGAAATTCCGTATTTATACTTTTTACATGTGTCTTTCAGTAAGAGTCATGCCTCCTGTTACATTTCAAATACCATGGTTTACAAAATCGATGGGTGAATACCATGGGAAAATATAATAAATTACAATATGAGGGGTAAATATACTAAATATGATACCATGGGTAAATACCATGGTTTACAAGCAATAAGCTGAATCCTCCTCTCAATCGAAAAAATCATGGTTGCCTAGTGTTGCACTGCCTATGGATTCATGGCCTTGGCATCCTGCTAAAGGCTCCTCCCCCCTCCTCGCTTCTTTCTCCCATGTGTCCCCTTTGCTCCTACTCTCCAGCTTGTATCCTCGACATTGTCTGGTTGGACAACCTTATGGCTGCGTTTGCCTTGGTTGGTTCTTTGGATGTGGATATCTCAACCATCAACTCTCTGGTTGTTGCTGCACCTAAGTTTCAGAAGCATGGCCCTTCACGATTTGTTAAGAAAGTGGATGAAATCCCTAAGATCACCATCAACACCCCACAATCTCGCTATAGAGCTCTGTAACTAGTGGACCGGGGCCTTATTGGCTAGTTCATGGGCCTTTGGCCTTCACCCTACTCGGTTCATGCCTGGATAGAAAATAATTGGAAACCACTCATTCAAGGAGAGGTTATGTCGACATTCTGTGGGAAGGGATTCTTCACCTTCTTTTTCAAAAGCAGGCTGGACAAATATTTTATTTTCAGGAGTAGCCCATACTTCATGTGCTCACAGGGGCTGTATTTGGATAGGTGGAGTCTTAGCTTCAATAAAGACGGTGATGTTCCCTCCCTGGTACCAGTTTGGGTAAAGCTCCCATATATCCCGCTCCATTGCTGGAATGATGCAAACTTCCATCTGATAGGGAACTCTCTGGGAAAATATATTGACTGTGTTGAGCCAAGGGATGGTCTATTCTCCTATGCAAGGATTTGCATGGAGGTAGACCTTGAAAAAGGGCTTTCATCTGTTGTTAATCTCTATATGGACACTAGGACTCATGTCCAGGAGGTGGACTACGATCAATTGCCATTTAAATGCAATTTGTATCATGAATATGGGCACTTTTCTTAAAGATGCACAAAGCATCATGACTCTTCTCACCAGCAAGGGGAAGAAAATGAAAAATGGCAACAAGCCAAGAGGAAAAAAAGGAATAAAAAATAGAATAATGGGCCAGTCACAACCTCGAACTCAGTTCCTCATAAAGAAGTCCCAAGCCAAAGTGAACTTATTCTTACTTGTGAGGTAGAAACCCAGGAAAATGAAGCTGAAATAGGTAAGAACAAGTTCGCTGCATTGGTCTCTATCTAGGAAGAGGGAGGGTTTGCTCCGGGAATTAGTAGCATAGAGGTTGCTCTTCTTTCCTCGACTTCAAAACTACAAAAATAAATGCCTACAAGCCTAAAAGTAACCGGTAATGCATAAGACATAATGGATGAAGAGGAAGAAGAAAAAGGGTTTGTATCCTCCAAATAAATAACAGTAACAACATTAATTTCAAGCTCAACAGATGAAAAATAAGAGGGCATAAGACTCAAGGACATGGACAAAAAGATAAGAATATCGAGAGAAAAAGAACAAATAAATAATGAAAGAAAAAATAGAAAAGGACAAGGAGTTGGGTTTTTAACACACTATTCCTCACCAATTAGCTAATTTCGAGAACAAAGGAGGCAAAAAGGGAAGTGCAATAGGCCTAGAAAAAGGGACACCAACTACAAAAAGTAAGTAATGAATATTATCTCCTAGAATTGTAAGGGTGTCGGTTGTAGAAAACGAATAATGGAGGTAAAATATCTTATACAAAAGGAAAGACTGGTAGTCACCCTACTCCAGGAGATGAAGTTGAGTGAGACTGAAATCTCCTCTATTAATTCCTCTCTTTAGGGGATTTATCAATATGGAAGCAAATAGCTCGAAAGGTGCTTCGGGAGGCCTTTGAAAGATGTGGGATCCTACAAAATTACAACTGGTAAGTTATTTTAAAAACACTCACTGGATTGCAAATTCTTTTAATATTTTAGAGTTGCAACAAAATTTCTCTATGATCAAAATCTATATGCCTTTCAACTTTAGAGAGTAACAAGAATGAAGGAAGTCTTTAATGGAGTTAAAAAAAATCTGAATATGGGCGTAACTATATTCTAGGAGGAGATTTTAACACCACCATGGGACAAAATGAGAAGAGGGGAGGCTCTACTATTAGGGATGTTTCCTAAGAAAATATGGAGGACTTAATCCTCAACCTCAACCTCTTTGATGTTCCTCCTAAATTCCTCTATACCTGGAATAACAAACATTCTGGGTCGAGCCATATTGTGGCTCGTTTTGACTGCTTCTTGGCCTCTAACTGCCTGCTTATGATGAATCTTTTCCCGAAATCTATATTCTTCCTTGATGTGGCTCAAACCATCACCGAATCACTCTTCTTGTCTCGCCTTCATTCGATCTCAGGCCTATCCCCTTTCGTTTCTCCCATCTTTGGCTTGACTCACCTGGTTCCTCTGAGTTTTTTTCCCTTTCTTGGTCACTTTGGGTTGAGGGCAACCCAATCTCTATTTGGGAATCCAAAATAAAAAAGACTAAAAGGAGATATTAAAAAGTGGTTAAAAGAAAACAAATCAGAATGGAAATATGCAATAAAGGATATGAAAAACTACCTTGCCACAATCCAAGGACAAATGGAGACATCCACGATCAATTTGATGGACTTCCAAAAAGAAGCTGAGACCTTCAAGGCTCTTCATGACCACCTCAGAAGGGAAGAAGAGTATTAGAGACTAAAGTCTAGAAACAATTGACTAAAGGTTGGAGATAGAAACATAAAGTTCTTTGATAAGTGTTGGATTAAGGGGGCCTGACCCAGGTTCAACATTAATTAGCCAAACAAATCCCTACACTACTAGCTCTTTCGGCATCAGCCCGCGAAGCATAGAGTGAAGTCTCACTCGAAGTAGTATGGGGGGATGCTGGAACCATGTTTCCACACCTTGAGATGGTTGTGATGTCGTTTGATTTCTTCTATCCCTGCATTCGTGCAGGTGGTTTAGCTCTAGGGCTTGCAAGAGAAATCCTCTATTCCGGTCCTCAATACCTATGCGAAAGTATATGATTGACCTTCGTGCAGACCATGGGATTGTATAAAAAAAATTAAGCTCTAAGTAGTTAAGCAATCAATCAATCGATCAATAGAATGGAGATCATGTAATAGAGTGATAGCTCTAAAGAGGAAGTCTAAGTTTTGGGTCGTAGTGGGTAGGTCTCTTACAATTGACTTTACTTTACAAAACTAAGGGCGGACTACCCTTTTTGACATATAACACCTTCGCGCTTTGCGACCACAAATTGCGAAGTGTTTACAATTATATTACAAAAATTGACTTAGCATGGGCTTTTAGCCCCAAAACTTCCCTTGAGGGATCCCGCTCCCAACAGGCCCCCAACACAAACATGGTGACTCGCCCTCGAGTCACTTAGTAGGCGGAGAGATCTTTGCGCGAAGCCCATCCAGCTCGACCCTGATGAACGCAACTTTAGCTGGGCACTAAGTTGTTTCCTGCTTCGCATCTTCAACCGTTTTCTTGGTTATTTCCCCTGCGCTGTCAGCCTGAAGTTGTTCTCGCGTTGCTGCAGAGTCACAATATTGCCTTAAATTTTTGACTACATAAGCTTCCTCTAGCCAAGGCTTTAGTCGCACCTTCAACACTGCTTCCTTGTGCATTGCTGCGTCCACCTGTTCCTTCAGTTGCTTGGCTTCCTGCAGCTCAGATAACCTCTGTGTTAGCGCGACGGTTTGCACTATGCCCTAACTTCATCATAGCGCTGTTGGAGTTCGCGCACTTTCATCTCTAGCCTCTGGATGTTTGGGTCCTCCTTCAAGCTAGTGAGGACCTCAAATGATTGTTCGAACAACTGTGTGCAGTCTGCTACCGCACTCTCCACTGTCGCGGCTGCTTCTATGTTGAAGGTTGGGCCCTCAACTGGAGCTATGTAATCTACAGGTTCAGCTCCAAGTGAACCCTTTCCATCTCTGTACGAGTGTTGTGAACCCTTGTGGCCAATTTGTGGATGTGAACCTCGACTGGATCCTCCTTTGAAATGTCCAACTCTGGGACCATTCTGCATGCCTCCTCCATGACCTGTATGATCTTCTTGCTCTCGCTGGTCGCCTTAGCCTCAACAGTGATGACAACATTCCTCCATAGGGCCATCTACTAGTTATTTATCTTCTGATCACTGATCACCTGGAGGGCGTGGTGCTCACAGGCCCTTAGCTCTACAATTACTCCATCCTGCAAGAGGTGGAGTTCTTCGGGGGGAAGTGCTGCGAGGTTCAGTCCAACTCCCTTCAAGGCGCTGATAGTGGGCTTGTCAGCCTCATTTTCCATGGTCAGTGCTCCATCTAGCAGCACTATCACACTAGAAGCCTTTGTTCGCAGCATATTGACAGCCTCAAACATGCCGATAGCCAAGCTGGTAGACACCGTGCCACCTTACGTGCGGGTCTGCAACTCTTACAACCCGGTCTGGATGGCCCCTAGTATGATCTGCTGTTGCTTCTCAAATTGTTGCAGGGCCTCCGTGGTGACATCTCTGACTGTGTCATTAAGGTCATATAAGTCATCCTCCGTCAATGTGATAGGATCCAGCGAGGTCTTGGTCACTTTGGATTTCTTTTTGGGCTCTCCCTTCTCCAACTCTCTTGGGTGCTTAATGTGGGAAAACATCACTTGAGGGTCTGTGCTGTGCTGCTTTGTGTCCTCCTCTTCAGTCTCAGGTGAAGGGGACCGCGCGCCTTTGTCAGAGCCCCGCTCTGTGCCACCTATCTGTTTTCCTGTCTCCTTTCCTACCTCTTTCGCATGGGCCTTCTCAACGGCTTCCTTTTTCCTCTTTTCGACTAGCTGCACCATCTTCAACTTGGCCTCTTCCTTCTTCTTATGTGTGTCGGACTTGCTTCCACCCACCACCAAGTTCGTGGTAGTGAGCCACTCCGTCGGCCATTTATCAAGCACTGGATCAATGGCATCATCTGTGGCTAGGTACAGAAAATTGTACCACTTCTGTGTAGGGTCCTTCTGTGCCCTGGTTGATATCTGATGGAAATCAGCTTTAAACTCGGCATAGTTCCAAAGGTTAGCGTATATTGTGGGAGACAATTGTGGCTTGCGATTGATAGCCATCCTGATATTCATTTCCATCAAGATCTAGAAGATCTTGTTGTCCTGAACTCGCTCCGCGTCCTTGGTCACCCACAGTGAAGTGTACTTCACTGCTTCAGGAAGGTTTGGCATGACCGAGGGCAATTGGCTCTCTTGTGGTAGCTCCCACGCTACCAGCATGATCAATAGCAAGAGCCATGCATAGTGGAATGTCTTACTTTGCTCTTGCGCTTCGCGGTAGTTTGCCAAGAACTGTCCACAAAGGTAGTCTGACCAGTTAAATTGGATTCCTTTCGCGCACTACTATGCAAGTGCGATGACAGGCGCTGACACCTCATTGGCACGACAATTTCACATCACCTTCCCTGCAAGGATCTATGTTGCCACCTTCACAGCGAGGTTAAAGATGTTGGAGATAGTGTACCTGCGTGGCTTCTTCACCAGTTTTAACTTCTCTTTCATTGATTCTACGAGCGCCTTCTTGCCACCCTTGCCACCAAAGATCATAGCTAGATTTTCGCCTATATACGACATGCGTGTTATTTTGTGAATCAACATATCAGTGATGGCTATCGACTCCTCCAGCCACAGACACCCATCATGCACCAAGAACAATAGCTGCTTGATGACCAAAACTGTCACGAGGGTGCGGTTATAGTGCGACACCTAGAGTAGTTGAGTAATCCTGCCTTCTCTACTCCTTTGATCCACTTTCACGACTCCAACACACTCATCCCTGTATTCATGTCTATGATGCGGTGCATCAGCTCTCCAATCACCAGGTGCAGGAACTTCTCATGGTCTACCAAGTCCCGGTCTTCGATCTTCAATATCGGCACCCATTCCAAATGCGGACCATCAAAAGCGATTTCATCCAGTAGCAGAGGGATTTGTAGGGGAGTCTTACTTTCATCAATGTCATTTGGGACCTTGGACTTAGGCTTGCGCAAAGGGACATACTATGACAATTGTGTAATAGGGTCCACACCCTGGGCTTCAACCTCCTCTATTTCCACTCCTAAATCCTCATCGTCCATGGGGATGTCTTCGATATCCTCCTCCTCTGCTTCTACATTTATAGCCTTACCTTTCTCCTGGGCAGTGGGCTTTGGTGGGTTTCGTCTTGGCGGCATGCGCACCAGTATGGCAGGCTACTTGCCCTTCTTGCCTTTCATGGTTTTCTTGGTTGGGGTTGGCTTCGTTCTTGGCGTTCTCAGGATTTAGGGACCTCCGCCAATACTTCGGCCACTTCTAGGGCAGCTACTTCGGCCCCCATATCAATTTCCTGCACATTCTCCTTGGCTGCCATTCCTTCGGTGTCCATAGCTTCTGCGCGAGTCAACATGACGCTATTCACTAGTGCTTGTGTCTCCTCTGATAATTGTTCAAACGCTAGACTTGCTACCTGATCTTGAAAGAATACATAGTTCATGTGCACCTGAGAGCGCAACAACTCAATTCTCAAAATGCCAAGTGTTTTTCACTAGACAACCACTTGTAATTTATAGGGCATTTTGAATTCAAATCCGATTGTTCCCATGAAAATCGGTTCATTAATGCCGGATTGGCGGCAGATTTGCAAGGATCTAAGCCATAAATTTCGTCTTAAATGCCGGTTGCTCGCTCCATTTGGCCTCACTTCTGCCATCTTTTCATGAACATTGACTTTAACGGTCACTTTTCGGCCGACCTGCGCGATTTCTCCTTGGGTAGTGCAGCTCCCTCCATGCTATTGCGGACCCAATGACATGTCCTTACTTCGCACCATCTTCCAATCATGTAGCTCCCCAACTCGAGCAGTGTAGTTTATAGTCTCGCGCCTTCTTTCAGCTGCCTGGAGTGCTAAGCCCGTGCCACTTTCATTTAGTCACATGGCTGGACCGCCGATGTATGGCTTCAAGCGACTGCCATTCACCTTTCCTGGGAAGGGTTCTCCATTTAATTTGACCATCTGTAACACTCCTTTGTTGGTAATCTCCTTTAATAACATAAGGTCCTAACTAGTGCATCCTGAATTTCCCTGGAAATTTATCAAACTTACTATCATATAACAAAACCAGGTCATTTACCTTAAATGTGCACAACTTGATGTCTCGATCATGCCATGCCTTTTCGTGCTGCTTTTGAACCTGCTGGTGAAATCCAGCCAAAAATCTTTGTTCTTCGAGCTCATCCAGCTGCGCGAGCCTCTCCTCTAGGGCTATGCGATCTGTCATACCTATGAGCACTGCTATGCATAGACTGTGCACGATGTATTCCATAGGCATTACTGCTTCCACACCATAGACAAGCCTAAAAGGGGTTTGTCCAGTCAACTTCTTGCATGTTGTTCGATAAGCCCATAATACTGCAGGTATGCATAGGTCCCAATCACTTCAATGAGCATTGCAAACCTTGGTTAACATGTTTTCGAGCACTTTGTTGAATGCCTCCACTGTCTTGTTAGCCTGTGGGTGATAAGGTGTGCTTTTTTGGTGATATACTTGAAATTCCTCCGTTAGTGCACTGATCGTCTCATTCAGGAAGTGCATACCATGATCACTCATCAAGATCTTCGAACATCCAAATCACGTCAGTACATGCTCAAATAGGAACTTCGCGGAAGTCGCGCCTGTGCAATCCTTCACCAGCTACGCTTCTGCCCAATGAGTCAAATACTCTGTCGTGATGATAATGTATCTTGCTCCTGTCTTTCCTTGTGGCTGAATGGGTCCTACAAAATCTATTGTCCACTTCTCGAAGGGTTGCAACATCATTTGTCTATTCAAAGGCATTTCATCCATCCATGATGGCCTACCTATTCTTTGACATACATCACACACCTTGCAATATGATTTTGAATCCTGATGAAGGGTTGGCCACCACAACCCTGCGCATAGAATCTTCTGCGCGGTTTCTCTCCCTATATAATGTCCTCTTGTAGCACCCCCATGAGCGCCTACGAGGATGCTGCTTCATTCGAACTCAGGTACATACCGTCGCAATATCTCATCAGTCCCCATCTTGTATAGATGCCCAATAATAACAGATAAATCATCTTGCGCACCACTAATTCCTTCTTTTGCTAGATAGTGTATCCTTTCGGTGTAGTTCTTATTGTTAGGAAGTGTATTATATCCTCAAAATGACCATCTGCAACACGCACTGCAAATAGCTGCGCGTCAGGCAATCCTTCTTCCAAGTTAGTAGGTTCCTCCCCTGTTTCGATGCATGACAGATGGTTTGGTCCCGCGTTCAATCATCCAGGCTTCATAACAAATTCAAAATCCTACTCTTGGAACAATAAGAGCCATCTGCATATTCTCCCCCCCCCACACAAGATTATTGACCAGGTACTTTAGTGCAGAGTGATTCATATACATCTTAAAATGGCCTCCTAGAAAGTAATGCCTATACTTCTGGAGCACGTACACCATAGCTAGCCCCTCGTGCTCAGTGGTGGAATAGTTATCCTCTGCTTTGGATAATCTGTAGCTTGCAAGTGCGATAGGATGGTCCAATCCTTCTCCACCAGCTTCTGTTAGTACTGCTCCCAGCGCTATACATGACGCGTCGATATGCACGTGAAACTCTTTTTTCCAGTCTGGGAAGATGAGAATCAACGAGGTAACCATATTTTCTTTCAATATATCCAAGCTCTTCCTACAGTCATTGTTCCAACAGAACGTGACGTCGTTCTTCAACAATTTCTCCATAGGCACGGTGATCTGGGCGTAACCCTTGATAAACTTAATGTAATATCCTGTATGTCCCAGAGTAGCGCGTAGCTATTTCACACTCCTCGACACTTCCAAGTTTAGTATCACTGCAATCTTTGCGGGGTCTACCATCAGTCCTTGTCTGCAAACCAGATGCCCCAATAGGTTCCCAAATGGAACACAAAACAGACACTTCTTGAGATTGAGCGCGATTTGGTATCTTTGACAGGTATCTAGCATCAAGCGCAAGCTTGCTACATGGCGCTTAACCAGCCCAAATATAGTCTAGTCATCAAAATATACCTCCAAGAGCTTATGAATAAATTCCTTGAATGTCGCAACAACCACATGCGAAAAGATGGCATGCACATTCTTCAATCCAAGCGGCATTACAGTGTACTGAAAACAACCCCACTCAGTTGTGAAGGTTGTCTTGCTCCTATCCTCCGGTGCGATTTTGATTTGGTGGTACCTAGAGAACCCATCAGTGAAGGAATATGCTTCCTAACCACCTACATTGTCCAACACTTCATTAATGAACGAATTCGGGAAAGAATCATGCACACAAGCGTCATTCAGTTTTCTAAGATCCACGCATATCCTTATCTCATCCTTCTGCTTCTTCTCTTGCACCACCATTGGGATTACCCAATAAAATTTTTCCATAGGCTCAATGATGCTTGTCATGAGCATCTTGTCTAGCGCTAAGCGGACCTTCTCCTTATATTTCAAATTGAGACGGTAAGGCCTTTTCTTAACTGGCTTCCTGTTGGGCTTTAACATGATCTTCATCATTCCTAGGTCTCCAATTATCCCTTTCAGATCCGTAAACTTGGTAGGGAATAATTCCTGGTATTCACGGAGCAGTTCAATGACCTTATCCACCGTCGTGTTGTCCCAGTAGTCTCCAATCTTCACGAATTTGGGTTCTGCCTCCGTATCAATGTTTACTTATTTCATTTTCAATGACACGTTATATCAGGGTTTTCAATCTGCGGTCCTTGAACCTCGCGGTGACTTTCTGTTTCTGGAATGTTAATCTTCCATGGATCCTCGTCCTCTTCTTTAGCAGTTACATTATAGCATTCCACCATGCGACTCAGCTGAGTAGCCCATTCAGGCTGAGTTAGGTCTAAAGGATCCTGCGGTATCCTAAAGAATGCTACTTTCACTTCTTGTAGCGCTTCATCAATACTATCAAACCTATCCTTGAAACTGAATTTCATCATGAATCCTTCATGTAGGATATCCCATTCACTTGTCCCATGGTAGAGCTTTGTTTCTATATACCAATTCATTGGGATAACATCTAGGGTGTGACAGAACAGGTGCACCCACTCAAGTTGGGGCTTTTCTCCGTAAGCCTAGGTCCATTTGGCCAAATGCACACGCAGATCATTTTGCCCATCATACTTGTCTGTTAGTCGCATCTTAGGCTTCCAAAATCATGTTCTCATCATCCTCCTACATTCATGCAAATCATCAAAGCTTCTCTTGTGCGTACCCCACCATCTTACGGGCATAGCGTGCAGTGCCCAGTCCAAGGCCTGGAAGCGCTGCTTTTCTGGTACCTCCCTTTCAAATGAATCCCAAAACGTATTTACCTCATTTAGACCATCATAAGTAGGCAAATTTCTTACCTCCGAAGACACACAGCGCAGCGACCAGGTCATCATGTTGCAATTTAGCGTAGTTACATCATGTAACTGATTCTGCCAGCGTTCTATTTCTTTGTCGGAGTCCAAAGTGCTGGAACTTTCACGATCCCATGTAATCCGTCCATTCGCGGTGGGATTCACCTAATCTTGATCTCATGCTGTTATCTTATAGATACAGTCCAGGTCATCATCACTCTCATAATCGCGGACAAGTTCAATATAGCGTGATCTTTCAGTAGGATTGAGGAGTACTATTACACACAACGATTTCTTCTCAAAGATCATCTTTCGCTTCTTCAGATTGGTTACCCCATTCATATCAGTATCCCAGTCAATTCCTAGGAGCGTAGGATAGGGATTATTGTCATCCACTATCTCTATTACTTCAAAATCAGCCAACACACTTACTCCCTCAATATCCACGGCCACCCCCTGCAACCACCCCATGGGGATGATCTTTTGCTGATTCACCATCTTTAGCTGAATCGAAGACCATTGCAGCACATGTCTCCCCATTCACTCCCAAGTCTTCTTTGGTAGGACATTTGCATCTGACCCCACGTCCAAAATGACCTGATCCATTTCATATTCTCCTATCTGTGTGGTCAGTGTCATCTCTCGTCTTGTCCTTGTTTTATGCTTGCCAATCTTTCATACTACGCGCGACTCACCTGGTGCGATTCCAATGCATCTATTGATGAGTTCTTGTAACCCTTTCACAGCCTTACTGTCATGCAATAACTTCATATAGGTTTCCAGGAAAGTTGTGAGTATAGAGGGGTCCATCTCCTGCTCAGGCTTATCCTTGCTTCCTGAGGTGGAGGCCTCAGTGAAGCTCTTCTTAGCTTCCATGAAGGTTTCACGTGTGCACTCCAAATAGAACTTATCCTCCTTTGCTGGGGATTTGCGAACCCATGTATTGTCTTCTAGTTGTTTCCCCTTGTCATCTGCTGTCGCAATTCCACTTCTAAGCACTATATTTACGTTTGGATCTTCCTCGCGTGGCTTAGACCTCATCATCTACAGGTTCTGAGTCGGTGGAGGTGGTATCGCCCCTTTGTCACATATCCTAGCTATCAGTGTAGGACAATCTTATGTTTCATAATCAAACAGTGTGCAATACTTGCATGATGGACACGTCGGATTAGTGCAATCATGGGCATAATTTCCCAGTCCTCCGCAATTGTAGCAAATCAAATGTCCTCAACCTCTACTAGGTCTTCCTCCGCCTTGGCCTCTTCCGTGCCCCTAAAATCCTGTCCGTGCCATTCCCGCACTCTGGTTAAGGGGTCGCATCTCGGCCTGAACCTTATAGGCGGGAGTTCTATCCATCATCAGTTCATAGCTCTTGCAAGTACGCTCATCGTGCCCTACCGACCTACAAAAGTTGCAGAACAACTGTTGAGCTGTCTGTACAAACTTTTGTAGCAAGTGATAGTTATCCGTGGCATGTTTTTCGGCTACCTGACAGATAGCGCACCATAATGCAGGCCTCGCTCTAGGTCCTTCTTGAGCTTTTGGCCTTAAAGGCATCGGTCCTGCTCCTACAATGTAGTTTGCAAATACTGGGCAATGGTCTTTGTCATGACCCTGACTCTTGCATTTCAAGCACTATACCTCCTCGCGTACCTCTGGTCGATTCGTTTTGTCCTGCTTTAGACTTTGCATCTCAAGGCATAGATTCTTTAGCTGTGCATGGATCTGCTGAACTCTTAGATTAGGATCTTGCATCAGAGTTTCATGTAGTCTCATGGCAATCTCCAAGGCCTCTGCCTGAGTTGATATCTTCTGCTGCACAATGCACTCCTTAAGTGTGGTAGTAGTGAAGCGACAAACCACTCGCGATGCTGTCCATCTGTCAAATTCATGTTGGCTTCACAGATTATACATTTCAGCTTCTGATCTAGTTCCCAAGGCGTCTCGCCTAGTTGCATCACGATCTCTTTGAATCCCACAATAGACTGCGCCTCAGATTTAGGCCTACTAAATTCCATATTCAGTGGTACCTGGATGTCTACCACTCCAACATTCGAGTTATCGTAGATACTTAATATACCAGGTTAGCGTGCGATCTTGTAGAGAACTAACCAATATTGCCTTCTTTATATGGTCTTCTGTAACACCTTGAGCTTCCCATACAACCATCACAATGAACCAGAATTGGTTCGGGTCCTCATTTCCCAAGCCTCTGAAGAAAGGCAACTTCACTGTAATTGCCATACTGAACCGCAGTAGAGGTGGAGGTGGTACAGGTGAAGTTAGAGGTGAGGGTGGTGAAGTCGGAGGTGGTGTTGGTGTAGGTGGTATTCATGGGAATCCTTGCCTTATTAACTAAATAGAAATTCATGGAGAAAACTTCATATCCCTTCTTCGTCACCTCGCAGAGGTGAAATCAAGGGACTATACTCTGGAGCCTTTTTTCTTTCGTTCCTGTAAAAATTTCCGCTTTGCGTAGTCCTAAACATCAAGGTTGCTGCATAATCCGTTTTTCGCACAATAGCATTTTAATCCAGGTATTCAGAGATTTTATGTACTTACCTTGCGATCCTTTGAAAAAGCACCGCTCCGCCTCGCTGTAGCTGACTGAGGTGTCGACTGTGAATTTAGTCACAAATCCTCCTATGATGCAATCGAACAAATGATTTAAAGCGTGGGCGATCTTATCCTCCGATGCTTCCAACATTTGCACTAGCTCCGTGGTCCACACAATAGGACCATCAAGTTTCCACCTTCCTTGGCTATTTGCTAGCTTCGCAATCCACTCGTATAGGTTAGTAGGGAAGGAGCAGAAAAATATCTCGTGGATCTCTATATATAGGTGTTTGTCCAACCATTGTTCCTTGTTAGTAGTGGGTTTTTGTTCTCTTGTGCCACGAATTCGTGGATCTTTCTATCCAACTGGTCTCCAATCTCCTTCTTAGTTGGATTAGTGATACAACATCACACATCTGTTATGCCGATTCCGGTCCCAGCAATAGAACCATTTCTTGGCTTGAGGGGGCCTGACCCAGTTCAATGTTAATTAGCCAAACAAATCCCTGCACTACTACCCTTTTGGCATCAGCCTGTGGAGCGCGGACCAAAGTCTCACCCGAAGCAATATGGGGGGATGCTAGAACCAAGTTTCTGCACCCTGAGATGGTTGTGATGTAGTTTGATTTCTTCTGTCCCTACCTTCGTGTAGGTGGTTTCGCTCTATGGCTTGCAAGACAAATCCTCTATTCTGGTCCTAAATACCTTCGCGAAAGTATATGATCGACCTTCGCCCAACCCTAACCTATGGCTCAAGTATTTTCGCATTGCTATGGTAGCGTGCCGTGCAGATTCCTCAATTATCCTAAGTGGTTTGCTTATCTTGTCAATTACTTAAAGCTATCACCGCGTAAACATATATTCATAATTGCGTTCAATTATTCAATGTAATTGCATTCATTCGCGCATCATATAAGCATAATAAAGGAATTTCATACATAAAATATCCAAACACATCAACAGAACAAAGACACAGAAATTGTAGAATAACTCCTTTTATTAATATCTTCCAAGTGTTTACAACCTCTATTCGCCTTGCGCACACAGCTGCAGGGGTCCATGCACTCAGCTGCATAATTCTACCCTAGGCCTCTGCACACTTAGCTGCAGAGCCTCTATCTACACTACGACCCAAGCTCAGAATTCCTCTTCAGAGCTATCACACTATTACATGATCTCCATTCTATTGATCGATTGATTGATTATTTAACTACTTAGAGCTTAGCTCTCTTTATACAATCCGATGGTCCGCGGACCATGGGTAGGTCTCTTACAACTGACTTTACTTTACAAAACTAAGGGTAGACTACCTTTCTTGACACATAACACCTTCGCGCTCCACGACCACAAAATGCGGAGTCTTTACAATTATATTACAAAAATTGACTTAACATGGGCTTTTAGCCCCAAAATTGCCCTTGGGGGATCCCACTCCCAATAATAAGCATGCGAAGTTCAGAAAAGCAAGAATAATATATCTCAAATCCATCATGAGGGACATACTTTGTTAAATTTCGAAGAAATGAAGGGAGCTACGCTAGACCATTTCAAGATCCTCTACTAGGAAGACCCTCAAAAAGATTTATACTGTGAGGAAATTTTCTTGGAGAATGTACCTATGGTTTCTCCTGAAATGAATGAGGTGTTGACCTTCACTCTGACCTTAAACGAGATCAAATCAATTGTTTTCTCCTTTTTCCCTGACAAATCTCTTGGGTCGGACGGGTTCTCTGCCAATTTCTACCAAATTTTTTGGGAAGTAATCTATAAAGACCTATGTCGTATGATAAGATACTCCTTCAAAAGATTTATAATGGGGGGAGGAATCAATTATTCCTTTTTGGCCTTAATCGATAAGGAGTACTTCCCCTCCACCTTTTCTAGATTTCGGCCTATTAGTCTGTGCAATGCCTTATATAAAGTCATCTCAAAGCTGCTGGCTTCCATACTCAAAAATATTCTTCCTCTTTTGATCTCAGTCAATTAGGGGGGATTTGTGCCTGGACATCAAATTTTTGATAATCTAATTTTTCTCGAGGAGGATATTGATTTGAGCTGGTAAAGAGGAGACCAAGGAATGGTAATAAATTTGGATGTGGTGAATGATTTTGATAGGGTCGGACATGGATTCCTGCTCAAATTCATGAGGAGGATGGGTTTTGATGCTACCTTTATAAAATGGGTTGCTCTGTGCATCTCTTCTCCTTGGATATCCCCCCTAGTTAATGACCGGGTTGCGGGCTTCTTCAAAGTCTCAAGGGGGTTGCGTAAGGGATGCACTCTCTCCCATTTTCTCTATATTATTATGGTAGACTCACTAAGTAGAAGATTGGAAGTCGATCGCGAATCTCAACATCTTCTAGGGATCAGATATAAAGAAGGGATCATGAGTATAAACCATGGTAAGTTTGCAGATGACACCATCTTATTGGGAGAAGCCTCTTCTGTGATTGAAATATGCTTCAAAAGTAATATGGATAAGTTTCATAGAGCCTCGAGAGGGGCCACAATTGACAAAAAATTCCATGTTTATACGTGGAATATCTCCCCCCCAAAAAGAAAAAAAGATAGAAGAAATTATGGGATTCAAAATAGTTAGGGATTGGAAATATTTCAACTACCTTGAAGTCCCAATCTTCTTAAGAAGAACGTCTACTCATGCATGGCAGAGGGTTATAGACAAAATTAAGTTGAAAATAGTTATTTGGGGAGGCATCTGGCTAAATAATGTTGGGAGGACAATCTTGGTGAAAGCCGTGTTGTCTTCCATCCCATTCTATCAATTCTAAGCTCTCCAGGCCCCTAAATATGTTTGACATCAGCTTGTAATCTATATTAGAAAGTTCCTTTGGGAGGGAGGAAAGAAAGAAAATAAAAAATTCCACCTGGTAAATTGGAAAACTATTATAATTCCAAAGTAGCATGGGGGGCTTGGAATCTATGATCCAACCTTGGTAAATACAACAATGGGTGCCAAATTGTGTTGGATCCTAAAAACTAGGCCGGATCGTTGGCGGGTGCAATTTATAAGAGAAAAATACTTAAATGAGTATAATTACAGGGAGGAATACTCAGAGGTATCTCAAGGTTCGTCTATATGGAATATATTACACTCTTCATCGAATCTCATTGAGAGCAACCTCTGTAAAATCCTAGGTAATGGTGCTTCGATCAACATCTAGATGAACCCGATTCTAGGAATTTCCCCTTTGGGACTAGATCCCTCTACCTCTCCTCTTCGGGACCTCTTGCGGCAACAGGGGGTGGATCACTTGGATCAAATCTCTTCTTGGGATGCGCAGGGTCATTGGACTGTGTGTAAAATAGAAAATATTCCAGCAAATATGATCCCTCTCAGAGATATTCTAGTTGAGAAGTTAATGGGCTACGCTCCCCTAGTGCAAACATTAGAGGATAGTTGGGGGTCAAAGAAATCATTATACATAGTCAAAGAAGGCTATACCTATATGTTATTCAACACTCAAATCTCCCCCAAGTCCACAATCTCAAACAAGATTTGGAAAACAAACACTATACCTAAAGTGAATTTATTTTGTTGTCTATTAGCTCATAAAATAATCCTCACTGTGGAAAACCTTTAGAAAAGAGGGCTCATTGGCCCCTCCTGATGTCCATTATGCAAAATCTGTGAGGAAAACATCCCTCATCTGTTCCTCCATTGTCAATATTGCAAATTGGTTTGGTGGATGGCTCTTGGTCCTCTCTTTCTGCATGCTAGGTGGCCGACTGACCTCCTCAGATTCTTTGATTCTTGGCCCAAGTTCTACATGGGCTCCTTTCAGGCCAATAGTGACTTCAAAGACCTTTGGATAGCCATTCCTAAATATATTTGTTGGCAAATATGGTTATCTAGAAATAAGGAGATCTTACCTCTGTGTGGAACACCGCTCTAAAAGTCCTCTCTTCTTGTTTTGAATTACATAAATCATTTTTGGATCCATCCCTAAATCATTCTGAGTTGGCTTGGCTCGGTATTTGGGCCTAGTCCAAGCCCTCCTCTCACTCAAGAAAAATGAAGCTTGCTCAACCTTCTTGGCTTCTTCGTATGTCTCAAGATGGACTAGCTGACTGCATTCAAAATTAGAATTCTTGGACTCTTAAATTTGATGGTGCTTCAAAAATAAATCCTGGGGTGGAAAGAGGGGGAGGGGTTCTCATTAATCCCACTGGAATAATTGTGGATTGGTATGCTTGGGGTTTGGGCAAGAAGACAAATAATCAAGCAAAAGCCTATGGGTTATTCTATGGCCTCACCTTAGTGCAACAAAAAGGAATCAAGGACATGAACATATTGGGAGAATCTCTCCTAATTATAAAACATATGAACACAAGCACAACAACCAATAACAATAAGTTGAATCAAGTTCTAAAAAGAACCTAGGGCTTATGTTCTCCCTTTGAGAACCTTAAATTCTTTCACATCCTCACAAGCCTAAATCATGAGGTAGACTTGCAGGAAAATATATCTTGCTAAATGAAAGAAAGTTGTAATCAAGTAAATGGAATTAAAGGATACCTCCCCATCTACTAATCCTGACCATGAGTATAATGCATCTAGAGGAAAATATTTTATATTATGTGAAGCATAAAAACATTTTTTTTTGGAGTTTGGAGCTTAAGGGTGTAAAATCATTCACTAACCCTTGTTCTGACTAGGTTTATGTTTGTATATCCCCTTTTGTTTCCCCTAGACTTCCCCTTCATCTCCTCATTCTCTCCTCTCTTCACATTTCTCCCTCTTCACTCTGATGGAATTCACCTCCCACTCTCACTCATCTCTCCTCCTCGCCTAGGCTTCCCCTTCATTTTCCCTTCATCTCCTCCCTTCACCTTTCCCCAACCCTGCCATGTTGGCATCCTCCTCCTGCACCCTATCATCTCACCTCGCCCCTCAGCTCTGTATACACTTGCTTCAAACAGCGCATCAGGAAGATGGGGTGACGGCCTCTCGTCCTCAACTATTAGAACATGCCATGCAATTTAATCACCTTGACATGTGGCTGCATTATTTTGTTGTCCTGGAAACATGGTGATGGGATTATCATAAGTGTGGGACATCAATTGACTATGCTCTGTAATCAAGCCTGTCGCATTAACCAGAAAACTAGATCCATGCAAGAAATATTTGAGATTAAGCCTCATTTAATTCTCTGGGGTAAGATCTGATGGCTCGCGTGAGGGAAAGTTAATAGGCACCAGATGAACATCGTTTAAGGCTGCAAGGAATTAATGGATGGTAATTGGGACCTTGGAGGAATATTTTCATTCTTGCGGTTCAAGGATTTTTGTAAAGTTGGAAACAATGATTAGAATCATTGCAGTAGAGAGGTCTTTGTCCAGAAGGTTGTGAGGGGTAGGTTGCATAGGCATAGTTGGGGCTGTTTGTGGGCAATTTGGGAAGTTGAATTATGCATCTGGGTCGATCTTAGTGTTGGAGAGTCTTTGCATGAGATCCTTGATGTTGACAACAATGTCTGTGAGCTTCCGAGAGTAGGGCCTCTATCAATTGAGCCTATGTTGAGGTACCTGTGCAGAATTAGGTCGTTGTGGGATTATTTGGGTAATAATTCCTCAACGGTGGATTCAGGGCCTCTGTCTCCTATAATCTTTCTGTCTAGTGTGGAGGATTGGATAGATCTCAAGAGTACTATCGTGAATTTAGTTTATGGCATAATCTAGAGTGTTGTGGAGACTCTTGGGTTTATAATTTGGGTAATTTGGTTTGGTTCTCTCCTTAAGTACTCTTGGGTGTTGTGGAATTTTTTCTTCTCCTTGGTGAATTTGGGGTCACAAACTCTGTCTCTTTGTGGCTATTGGGACTTGGTCTTCCCTTCAGAATCTCTCCTTCAATCAGATATCATGGATGCTTGGGGATATCGTCGAGGGTGTTCGGGCAGGGTGGCGAGTTGCATGGACCAGAATTGGGAGAAGTACCCCCCTCTGGCTAGTATCTCCCCTCATGTTTGTACCCCTTGTGACTGAGAGCATTTCGAATTAAGGGCGAGTCTGGTTGAACTCCGGAATTTCTTCCAGAAACAACAACAAGAAGCTCGTGAAATGCTTGAGAGAAGCATAGAGAAGAATCAGAAGATTCATCAACTAGAAGACAAGGTGTTTGCACTGTGCAACCAAATTGAAGAATTGCAGATACAGCTGGCTGAGAAGAATTCACATTCTGAGGAGGAACCGAAAGGGATTGATCTGAACAGGCTGGTTGATACAAATGACTAGACTTCTCTAGTGTTTTATGGTAAACTATAAATGTATTTTGCTACTTGGTCAGTTTTGTAAGGTATATCCGAATGCTTTTGTGATAGCTCGGTCAAATTTTGAATTTTTGCATAGTATTTGGGCTTAGCTTGATAGTTTGAAACCAATGTTTCCCAAGGATGGCACTGATTTTGAAGTGTAATTTCTCGTGTTTTGCCGTGATGAGGTGCAGATTAATATAATACTACTACTCTTTTCTGTAAAAAAAAAAAATACCATGGTTTACAAAATCCATGGGTGAATACCATGGGTGAGTATCATAGTTATGATGGTAAAATTGAAATCATCCTCCAATTATATTATCACTTTATTATTGTGATTTATTTTGTTTATTATCATGCATTATCCATGTTTTTAACAACCATTGATAAAATAATAATTATTAACTGCCGTAATGATTTTCCACCTGGATCAATCCTCCCCCCTTAAGAAGCAATGGTCCCCATTGCGTAAAGTTCCTCCTGGGAAGAATTTGTTGAATAGAAGCATAATTGTGGGTTTGTGGATTAACTAAAACCAAGTGTTGTTGAAGACAAGGGTTTTCATGGTTAACCCATAACCATGGGTCTGTGGATGATCCTTTACAGTGATGAAAAAATATCCAAAGATAGAGATACCCTGCCAATACTTGTGGGCCAACTGCGATGCTGACATTGTGCAGCCTAGCAGATGGAATTCGGTGGCAAGGGTTTTGTGTGGTTGACCCATAACCATGATGAAAGAATATCTGAGGATAAAGGTACTTTATAATGCTTGTGGGCCAATTGTGACGCTGACAGTGTGCAGCCTAGCAAATGGACTTTGGTGGCAAGTGTTTTGTGTGGTTGGCCCATAACCGTGTTGAGATAGTTCACTTGTCGATTTGACTGATAGAGATTAAGTGGATTATCTTTGTAGATTCTCACCATCCAATGAGATGTTGTAAAGGCTTCCATCATTTATCTCCTCTTTTGTGTAAGTGCTTCCTCGAGCAATAGTTTGATAGGATCTCCCGCTCTATCATTTTTATTTTGGTCTGCCATGTGAGGTGGTCTTGCTAAGTTTGCAGAATTTCAAGTCCCAACTCCTTATTCCCTAACCTCGTTTGAGACATGCGCAAAAAAATGGACAAGAGGAGACCACTATGATACCATTAATCCAGATTGTTGGAGGAATGACACCAAAGAAAGTGACATAATACTAAGAACTAAAAATTTTCTAGCAAGTGACCCATCATAATATTACTCTGGCTCGAGGACGCTTAACTACAAAGTTATCATTAGTTTTGATACATTAATGTTGACATGATCCAAGTTGTTTAAGGAATGCAACTTCATGAGTGATAAAGGAATATGTCATAATGCGCAAGAGAAATTTCGCAGAAAAGCATTATAAAAATAATTGAGAATAGGGCACAATGCATAAAAGAAATATTGACATTATAAAGATAACTTAGAATATGGTACATGCACAAGAGAGGTATTGCAGAAAAGCAATAAAAATGAACTCAAATGTTTATTAAATGGATAATATCCCATCTGACTACATTATGAGAGAAAAACATGAATTACTCCATGGTGAAGTTCCATATTTATACTTTTTACGGGTATCTTTCACCGAGAGTCATGCCTTGTGTTGCATTTCAAATACCATTGGTAAATACATGGTTTACAAAATCCATGGGAAAATATAATAAATTATGACACCATGGGGAAATATACTAAATATGATATTATGGGTAAATACCGTGGTTTACAAAATCCATGGGTGAATACCATGGGTGAGTATCATAATTACGATGGCAAAATTGAAATCATCCCATGATTAGATTCTCACTTTAATATAGAAAAAAATTATTAAAAGTGTTAAGAAGTGTCATACTCCTATGAGTTGGAGCAACTTGGTAGACAGAGTCATAGTTGGCCCAAAATTGCTCAGAGATATGGAAGAACGGGTTCTAAAATTTGGGAAAAATGTAAAAGTTGCCCAGGACATGTAGTAAAGTTATGCGGATAAACATAAGATGCACCAGAGAGTTTAAAAACGAGGATCATGTATTTTTAAAAGTTAGACCATGGAAGAGCTCAATGAAATTGGCTAATTGTTCCAAATTGGCAACACCTTATTGTGGGCCATTAAAGATTCTAGAGAGGATAAGCTTTGTTGCATATATATTCTCATTATTTACACACATGCATGTTCATGATGTACTCCATGTGTCTTTGCTAAAAAATATATATTCCTAGTACTGATCACATGATTGATTTGCATATGATTGAAGTGGAGAAAGGAGGAGATTTTCAAGTGAAACTAGTATAGAATTTTGACAGAATAGTCAAAGTGCTCAAGAATTGAGTTGTTGGCATGTAAAGGTACAATGTACCTTGTTCGGTCCTAATGAGGCTTCTTGGGTGCAGGAAGACATAATGAGGGAGGAGTACCCTCATCTTTTTGACTGATGTGTTGTATATACGTGTGTGTATATATATGATGCATCGAAGAAAGTGCATAAATAAAGGGGGAATGTAATGCCCTTGCATGTTTATGATGATGTAAAAATATGTACAATGATATTAGTCTAGTGAGACGAAGTTACTTTGCAAGCATGCATGTATATGTATATGTGTATATAGATTTTTGGGTCAACGAACCCAGGCATATATGATGGTTTTGGCTAAGTGGCTGAAGGAACAAGAGTGTAAATATGTTGTAAATATTGTACATATTATAATACTAATAAAATAATGCTTGACTGTAGAGCCCACTCTACGGAAAATAGTATGGAGGGCACTGCAACTCCATAGTGGCAAGCAATGGGTTGTTGTGTACGGTGTTGGGAGATAAGGGCACTTGGGGGTCCACGTGGCTTTAGAGAGATGCCACATGGAAGAAAAATACCATATATGCCACATGGCAGAGATGGGCTATACATTTTAAAAAATAATTCAGAGAAATTATTCATCACTCATTCCATCACCATCGCCAATATTCCTCATTCATTACATGGCGAGAAGCAGAACAATGACTTTCGGTTATGAACCAGTTGGTGAACCTAGTGTGGGGTTCTAGAATTGACTAGGGATTTTAGTCGGTGAGTCCTATGCTTGGAATCTGAAATCGACTGGAGATCTATGAACTTTGTTTTTAGCAACCAGCTGGTGAACCTCATACTTGGGTTTTGGAAATGGTTGGGAGTTGTTTTGGTTCCAGTGACTAGTTGGCGAGTGCTGCATTTTGTAGCTATGGCCAGTGTTCATAATTTATATTTTATCCCTTGTAATATATAAATAATTTGTAAGACATGTTCTTCATTTCATTTTGATTATTTAGACCTTAAAAGAATTTGTACAAGATATAATCTTCATGTCAGATCTAAAAGATAAAATTTTGAAATTTGAATTTTTGGCTCCAAGATAGTCAAATCAGCCCTCTCTCAATTCACGTTGATCCCATTGAAGAGACACACCCATTCGCAAAGGCAATGTTGAAAAATGTAGCAAGAAATTCTCAATTTTATTTTGCCTTGATTAAATTGAGAAAATTCTAATTTGCACATCAACAAACAACTTGGATGCAGTTAACTTGTGTGACACGGCTTGTGTCACATAAATTACTCAGTAAATTTGAGTTGGAAGAGTTAGAGTTTAGTTAAGCATGTGTTATTTCTAATTTGTAGCAATTAAGATCAGTTATCTCAGGTTGCTTTCAATTAAACTAGTTCCAACTATTGGAGGAACTATTGGAGGAATTAGTGGAAGCTCAGTTGTGGAGTGGGACTTCAGTCAAAATAAGTGATCATCTAGTTAATTTATCAATCAACCTAAAATATCCATTGCATGTAAGAATTCGAGTTACCCAGTTTATGTAGAGATTGCAAGGAAGTGTAACATTAGTTGTAGACTATTCTTGAGTGTGCAGATGTTGCATGCAGTCCAATGACAAACCTTGGGTAGGGGATCAATCAAAGGCAAAATTTGACTAATTCTGGGTCAAAGCTTCTCAGTGTGAATAGAGACAGGTTATTCACTTGTAGATTGTTCTCATTTGAGTAGAAGCAATTGTGATATATCTTTATTCATCATATTAATGAAAGCAGACATTGGGGTTTTTAGCAGAGTTTTTTCCCCTAGAAAACTATTGTGTGCATGTGTGTTATTTCTTATTGTGTGTCTGAAATTTTTGTTCTGAATTGTGAATTAAATTTCTCAAAGCAGTGGAGTAGGTTTGTGTCTTGTGATTTTGATTAAAAATTCATGAGAAGTTGCAAATCTACACCATAAATTCTACATGGTATCAGAGCAGGATTCACAATAGAACAAGAATTTTGTATTTGTTCACCAGGAGGATCGAATTTGCAGTTCAGTGCAACACGATCTCTTCAGAATTGAGAAGATGACCTTCAACAGGTTGAGGCTAGAGTATTCCTTGGAAGACACCTGTAATTTCATCGCGTGGATGCAGTATTGGATAACAATGGACTCCTAGAATACATCAAGAAAGATGTTGCAAAACCATAAGCTTCTGATGCCCATAACCTTGCTCAGTGGAAAAAAGATGTAGCCAAAGTGAGAAGAATAATATTGGAGGGAGTACGAGATCATATTGTCTCAAACCTCCATGGGAAATAAACTCCATTCATAATGTGGAAAGCATTGACAAAATTGTTCAATAATAGTAGTGTCCATAGGAAGCTGACACTCAAGGATAAACTTCGAAGTATCAAGATGTAGAAGAATGACACTATTCTGCAATCTGTAAGCAGGTTCATACAATGTCATGACGAACTTGGTGGGGTTGGAGTTAATGTTGCAAAAGAAGACTTGGTAAGCCTAGCCCCTCTAGGTTTACCCAAGAGCTGGCATAACTATCAAGATTCAGCGAACGGGAGGGAGAAACTACATAATTAGGAACAATTACGGTCTAATTTGGTACAAGAGGAAATGAGGTAGAATACTAGAGATGGGAATTCATCCAAGGGTGAGGATGAATAAAAATTTGCATTGGTTGGAAATGGAAATACGGGAATAGGGAAGAAATCTCAATCCAATCCAGAATCCAACCGAGGATGCAAGAAGAAAGATTTGTCCAAAATTAAATGCTTCCATTGTCATGAATTCAAGCATTATGGCACAAAGTGTCCACACAAAAAGGAAATCAAGAAGACCTCTGGAGTAGTAGTAATTGAAGCCTTGGATTCACAGTTCGAGATTGACTATACCCTTATCGCATGCATGTCCATCACAATGATGGGGAGCATGTGGTACTTGGACTTAGGTGCATCGTTCCACATAACAGGGTGTAGAGAGCTTTTTAGTGACTTAGAGGAGAAAGACTTGTAGATGCATATTGAGTTGGGGGATGACGGAAGGTACAATATGACCAGGATTGGTATAGTCACCTTTTAGAGGGAGTTGGGATCCCCTCTTAGGCTCAAGGATGTCATGTTCGTTTTGGGCCTAAAGAAAAATCTCATCTCTATTGTAGTTTTGGAAGACTATGATTATGATGTGATCTTCAGCAAAGGAAAGGAATTATTGAGACACATATCCATGGGACATGTGAAGCATATCAGGGTTCATGTGAAGAACTTGTATAATCTAGATGTGGAAGGTTTTGCTACATTAAGAATTAAGGCGTAAAAAGTGTAGGGTAGTGATGTCGGTGAACTTTGGCACAAAATACTTGGTCATTTTCATCATGGTGCCTTGAAGATTATGCAACAAACAACCAATGGCCTCCCTAAAGGATCATTTCAGCAGTAGGATATATGCAAAGGATGTCTTTTGGGGAAGTGCACAAAATCCACATCCCATTATCAGGAAAAAAAAGCACATGCAGTTCTAGAAAGGATCCACTTTGTGTGAGTGGACCTTTCTCGACAACCTCCACTGCCAGAAATAAATATTTTGTCATTTTTATTGATGATTTCTCACGAAAATGTTGGATCTTCTACATTCAGAAGAAACATGAGACATTCTCCAAGTTCGTAGAATTCAAGGCACTAGTTGAGAAATAAACTGATAAGAAGGTGAAGGCTCTCAGGAGCGGCAATTGAGGTGGGTACGTGTCGAATGAATTTAAATATTTATGTACAAAAGAAGAGATTCGATGATATTTGAAAACACCCCACAACCCACAGCAAAATGGGGTGGTTGAGAGAAAGAACCGTAACATTGTGGGAGTAGCAAGGGCGATGTTGCATGACCAAGGCCTACCTCTACATTTTTGGGTTGAGGCATGCAACACAACAATCTATTTGCAAAACCAAAGTCCTCATTAGATTCTCGATATTATTACACCAGAGGAGGATTTTTCGGGGAGGAAGCCAAACATGTTACACTTTAAGATTTTTAGAGCTTCTGTTGACTGTCATGTATCTAAAGAATGAAGGAAGAAGCTTGAGTCGACAATAAAGTTGAGGGTATTTGTGGGTTACACTGAAACTACACCCAACTACCGTGTGTACTTGCCATCCCTTAGAATGATAGTTGTGCAAAGGGATATAAAGTTTGATGGGGAGAAAGTGAAGCGGTGCTTTCTTGAGAGGGAGCTTCAAATCCCACAAGAAAAGGAGCTTTTAGCTCTAAAGGAGGAACCTGAGGAAGTTGTGGAGCAACCACAAATTAAGGAGCAGAGAGTGGAGACAACCACTCAAGGAGATTCATTTAGAGAAGGCAGAAAAAGGACTAGGGAAGCTAAGAGACTTGTGCAGGATGTGTGGGAGAATATGGGTGCTCCTCCAAATCAGCACATTCAAATAAGGTCACATGATCGATACATTGGCTACATGGATCTAATGACTGAGCTTGTAGAGACTGAGCCATCCTCTTTCGAGGAAGCAATAGAGAAACCTGTATGGGTTGATGCAATGGTGGAGGAATACAAATCCATTTAAAGAATAATGTTTGGGAAGTGGTCCCAAGACCATTAGATAAATCTGTTGTGGGTTCGAGATGGATCTTAAAAGTGAAGCAGGCAACATGCAAAAGCATAGAGAAGTGTAAGGCCAAATTTATGGCCAAGGGGTATTTTCAAGTTGAGGGAATTGAATAAGAGGATGTTGAAAATAACAACAAGAAATGATAAAAATGGAATCCAGTATATTCCAATTTTAATTTCTCCTTGAATTAAAATTGAGAATTAAAATTCGAATTTAGTCTCACCAGCTGCTTGAAAAATAATTAATTAATTCATTATGGATTAATTAGTTGTAGAAATTCAAGTTAGAAGTCTTTGAGAAGTCATGCAACAATTATCCCTTAAATTAAGGAGATTATACCTTAATTAAGGAGAAAAGATTGAGTTGTATTTGAGTTGTAATTAGTTAGCTCAGTTTACTGAGTTAAGTCTAGTTAAATTAGTTCCAAATTGTTTGAGGAACTAATTGTGAGTTATCAGTCAGTTGATGCATGCGTGCACTCAACAAGTATACTCCAGATAACTGAAGATTCTGTCATCAGAAACTCACGCATGTCTATTCTGAGAAAGACCCAGTTGAGCTAAATGTCAAGGACAATGTACTATCAGTTGCATGTTTTCTCCTATAAAGGAAACTCATGCATGAAAAAGGATTAAGGTTCCTTGAGGATTGTGTAGTTTTACAGGGTGTAAAATCAGTGTGAGTGATCAGTGTTACACTTGGTAACAATAAGATCACCTAGGAGAAACTACGCAAGGAAATAGGAGCTTGGAGGGCAGAGGAGAAGGCTTGTGAGAAGCTTTGATTGCCTGTAAGCATCCAGGAGTATTGTATTGAGAGTTGGCTAGCTGTGAGAGCTAAGGCTTTGTATAATTATGATGTATTTCCACCTTGTATGATAATACAGATAGTGGGGTTTTTAGCTGAGGCTTTCCCCTGAGTATTTTCCATGTTTCATGTGTATTGATTCTTCTTCTTATGGTTATATGTGTTCAACTCTAATTTAGCTCAACCTTTAAGCTTCTGAAAGTTTGATAGTAGAAGTAGATTATAGTATTTTGCTTTGGTATATTGCATTATCGAGTTAATCTACAGTCATATTTTCTCCATAGATCTCAGAGGTAGATTTGTAGAGAATTTACAGGAAATTCTACAGAGGAGACCTTTTCTCCTATAGAAAATTACTCATCCATTAGATCAATTATTATTCTGGCTCCTCATATGGGGTGTGTTGTCACTTTTTCTAGCACCTATAGCACAAGTGCTTTAGGAGATATAGAAAGCTTCCTAAATACAACCTCTGGTTTGATTGTAGACTAGTGCCTAGGACATATTAGATAGAGGAGTGCATGGAAGATTATCAGTGAGGGGTTTCTTCTACACTCCAATTGTCATGTAGTTTGGAAATATAATAAAGGGGGGTTTGGTTCAATAGTCTTTCATCAAGGTGAACTCAAGCATATACATGGATCCAAATAGAGGGGTGAATCGGGTTGATCTCAAAGAGGAATATCTTGTTATGATGGCTGACACACAACAATGAGTAGCTTAACATTGAAGTTGTGGTAAAGGTGAAGAGGAGGAGAAAAAGGAAGGAAATAGATGCATATGGCTGTAAACAAGACAAAATCCTAAGCAACAATGTTCCAGAAATAGGATGGAAAGCAAAAGAGATGGAATGATACGAATTGCGGAGCACGAATTAAGGTTTCATGTTCTATAGCTCATGGACACTTATCACTAATCAACATATGTAAACCCCTACTCATAAAGGTACATAAGTAAATCTTTAAATAACACAGGTACTGTTACTACTTAGCAACATACATATAACGATGAGAGAATGAGACCGACAACTTCATTACATAAATTCAGTAGCAGAGAAACATACATGAAATGATATTTACAGAGGGGAAAACATACTGCTTACAACGATGATTGGAATCACCAAAGAGTTTCATTAATCCTCAAAATGAGTCAATATACCAGTCCATTGCATTTATCCATACATTGCTCGAGTCCCTCATGAATAGACAATTAGAACCAACGTGGAATCACAAATTTTGGACCACTATGGGTGCAGAATTACGAAACCACTATTAAGTGTTTCTTCCCCCTATTTATAAGAAGAGGGGGAGCTTTGAATTAACAGCTACAAAATATCCTAGCTTGAGCTCCAACTGTTTGATCGACCAGCTGTCTCGGTGTGCGAAGGTTGCTACCCACAATGATTTGATTCAAATTTGATTATGTTCTTTAAAATATAGAAATTACATAATAATAATAAAAAGGAAAACATAATGATGATGGGAGGAAAATATCTCTCAGGCGCCCTTGTTATGGCCTCTTCTCAGGCCACATCTCTACCTCAATGATCTATCCAATCATCTTGTCGCTTTCACCTTAACTATCTAGCTTCAACACCCTCTAGAGTTGGTAGCGATGAATTGTGTTGACTTGTCTCAGAGTGGAAGGGCGTCGATGATGGGAGGAAAATATCTCTCAGGCACCCTTTAAATATTTGTACCATGTTATTGGAATACAACACACCTCATAAAATAACCATGGTGTGATATCGAGGATTCTCCAGTATGGGTACTTAACACTGCAAAACATTGCGAAACAACGAGTTTCGATCTCTTTAGGCCCCTTTTGCTTTGAGCTCTTTTAGTGATTTTTCGTCATATGATCGAGGCTATGACCGAGTGCATAGCCAAATATTAGAGCTCAACAAATTGGGACTACACACTGAACATGCTTCATGAAATAGTGAACGTTGATCACCTTTTATGCTTAGCTCTTGGTTCTTCAGCTCTTCCTGTGACCATAGTCCAACCCCTACATCATAGGTTTTCAATCGATGATTTAACTTTGGCGCACAAAACTTCACTTCGACGATCGCCGAACTCTGATAACCTTTTCTGCTTAACCCTTGGTCCTTTGGCGCTCCTCGTGACTGTAGGCCAACCCTTATATTGGAGTGCCCCAATCAGAGGTATGCAATCAATGATTTCCTTTTAACACACAACACACTGCAACCGCTGATCTATGATTTATGATGCATGACATCATTACTGCCATGTGGTGCTTCCTAACTGGTGACACATGTCACTTGGATATGTCCCCATAGGATCTTGAAAATGCCAAATCAACATGCCATGTTTCCATTGTACTGCCACGTCAAGGTGACGTCTGCCACCACGTGTCCCTTATCAGAACTAATATTATTCAACCACATGGCCCCCTAGAGGAGAGAGAAAAGGCCCACCCTCTTATGGTTTTGTAGCTGAAGTCCTTTGTAAATGCTTCTTTAGACTTTCCTGGCGCTTTAACATTAGAGGTTCAATCCCGAGGAATTTAATCACAATCAAAACTTCATGTGATATTGCAAATTTAAAAGGTTGCCACCTATTTGATCATTGATTGTGATGCGCTGCTCTCTTAATGCTTTGATGCCTTGGACCTCTGATATGCAGGATCACCGATGTGTGGGACCGTCGATATACGGGATAGTCGATGTGCGGGACCGCTGATATGCAGGATCTCCAATGTACGGGGCCACATATATGTCAGGACCCAAGATTTTACCCCTAGGCATTTTCTACTTGTATTTTGGTTTTCATAAGAGAAACTTCAATTTTCTCTAAATTTTGATTCAAGAGTCCATTTGAGGAGTTCCATATACCTTTGGAATTACAATTATGAGAACTATCCATTTGAGGGGGTTCTATTTTTATTGGAGGGATTTTGTTTCTTCAAAGATGGCTACAAACATTTCTGTTCTTTTGTACGTTGGTCAGCTGAAAACAAATTTTGTAGTGAGTGACAACATTGGCTCCAACTGGGGACAGTGCCTTGCTGGAAAGGTGTTGAGAACATATATACCAGTAGCCTTCACCATTTGGCATGGGTTCAAAAATTTAATGAATCCATAAAACCATAAAAATCTCCATGGAACTTTATTTGCTGGGAGTCCTTTCCTCATGCAACTAAAATGCATAAAAGTAAACTCTAACAAATGAAAATAAATGCTCAAGTAGTGAACTTATTTATGTGCAACTCCTCCTTATGTACTAGGAATCAATTTAGCCAAGTTAGGTCCACCTTCCAATGGCACCATCCTAACATCAGAGTACTGGACCTTATGCCTCCATGCTGCTGGAATTAAAAAATCAAAACAAGTATGCACCCTGAAAAATCTTCTGACAAAATTTTTAAGATGTGCCCCCCAACTTTATTGTTGATGCTCAAATCTTTTAATATCCTCCACAAGCCTTCTAATTGGGCTTGGAATGAGGAATATTATTGCAAGACAAAGAAATATTCCATGTAGTGAGCTACTGGATCATGGACCTGATGAGAGAAAATTGCCGCTCCCTCATTTTCTTGAATAGTATATTGACCAGTATCTTCTTGGTTGGGGCAACCACTAACACTACTTGGCTTGTTTTCTTTATCCCTTGGGAGGGTGAATTCTCTTCCTTGAGGGATTCAGTCTTAAGGCAGTTGGGATCTAAAGGCCCCTTTCCCTTATAAATTAGATTAGGAGGCTCTAGGGAAGGAGTACCTTCATTTTGATATTTCCCTCTTGATATTTTTCCGTACGACCTCAAATAATATTTCTTGTGCAATTGAGCCTACATGAGATCAATGAACTATTTATAGTAATCATCGATCTCGTAATCATTTAGCATTGCATCAATATCCTCCTCCTCTTCTTCATATGCTCTGAGTTTTGTTCTTTATGAGAGAAAGAGGAACATAAGTTCCCTTGAAATTTATTTGCATCTGGTGTCTGTTTCTCCAGATCATGTTCTATATATAGTGGAGGATGAGTGTGATCTTGTTGTTCTTTCTTCTCCCCTTGCAATATCTGTAGGGGAGGCCTTATGTATTTGGGATTTAAACATGGATTAGAAGCCTAGAAGTTTTGTCAGTTTATACTTTCTAACTCCAGTTTTTATAGTCTATAAAATGAGTTCTTTATTAACCTATCCATCTCTTCTATCTTCTCCTCCATATATTTACAGTGGAGTCGTCAGAGTGTTTACAATTAATATTTAGACAGTGGAGTTTCCAGGGTTTTTATAATGAAATTTAGATAGTGGAGTTTCCAGGGTTTTTATAATGAAATTCAGACAATGGAGTTGCCAATATGAGAGACCTTAAACCCACACTTCCCTTGCTCACCTGACAGAGGGAATGTAAATACTTGTCGTACCCAGGGAAAAATATTTCAGTTTCGTTCCTTGGCAATGGTGCCAGAAAGATGTTGTCACTTTTTTTAGCACTTGTAGCACAAGTACTTCAGGAGATATAGAATTATTCCTAGAGACATCCTCTCGGTTGATTGTAGACCAATGCATAGGACATCTTAGATAGAGGAGTGCATGGAAGATTATGAGTGAGGGGTTTCTACTGCACTCCAATTGTCACATAGTTTGGAAAGATAATAAAGGGGTGCTTAGTTAAATAATCTTTCATTAAGGTGAACTCAAGAAGATACATGGCTCCAAATACAAGGGGTGAATTGGGTTGATCTCAAAGAGGAATGTCTTGTTATGATGCCCGACACACAACAATGAACAAGTTAATATTAAATTTGTGGTAAAGGTGAAGAGGAGTAGAGAAAGGAAGGAAATAGATGCATAGGGATGTAAACAAGACGAAATCCTAAGCAACAATGTTCTAATAGAAGGATAGAAAGCAGAAGAGATGGAATGCTAGGAATTGCTGAACGCGAATTAAGGTTTGATGTTCTATAGCTCATGGACACACTTACCACTAATCAACACATGTAAATATGTGCTCTTAAAGATACATCAGTAAATATTTAAATAACACAGGTACTGTTACTACTTAGCAACATACATATAACCATGAGAGAATGATACCGACAACTTCATTACACAATTTTAGTAGAAGAGAAACATACATGAAATGAGATTTACAGAGGGGAAAACATACTTCTTACAACCGTGATTGGAGTTTCCAAAGAGTTTCATTAATCCTCAAAATGAGTCCAATATCCTAGTCCATTTCATTTAGCTAGACATTTCTTGAGTCCCTCATGAACAGGTAATTAGAACCAAAGTAGAATCACAAAATTTGGACCACTGTGGGTGCATAATTTTGGAACCCTTATTAAGTGTTTCTTCCCCCTATTTATAAGAATAGGCATTGCTTTGAATTAATAGTTACAAAATATCCCAGCTTGAGCTTTAGCTGTCTGATAAACTAGTTGTATCAGTGTGCGAAGGCTGCTGCCTACAATGATTTGATTCGGATTTGATTTCGTTCTTGAAAATATAGAAATTAAAGAATAATAAGAAAAAGGAAAACATAACGATGATTGGAGGAAAATATCTCTCAGGCACCCCTGTTACGGCCTCTGCTCAGGCCACATCTCTGCCTTAATGATCCGACCAGTCCGCCTGTCACTTTCACCTTAATTGTCTGGCTTCACCACTCTCTAGAGTTGGTAGCGATAAACTATGTTGACTTGTCTCGTAATGGAAGCAAAGATCGATCTGGTAGTCCTACATTGCATGATTGAGTGGAGCTCCATGCGGAGGCATTAAGTCTTCCCTGAACCCCATGCTGTTTTACCACTGCTCCATGCCTTCGTCTAATACTGTAGTTGCCGACCCATACACCTTCAAATCTCTGTACCATGTTATTGGAACAAAACACACCTCATAAAATAACCATGGTGTGATATCAAGGATTCTCCAGTATGGGCACTTAACACAGCAAAACATTGCGAAAAAACGAGTTCTGATCCCTTTAGGCCCCTTTTTCTTTGAGTTCTTTCAGTGATTTTTCGTGATATGATCGAGGCTTTGACCGAGTGCTTAGCCAAATATCAGAGCTCAACAAATCAGGACTACACACTGAACAAGCTTCATGAAATAGTGAATGACGATCATCTTTTATGCTTAGCTCTTGGTTCTTCAGCTCTTCCTGTGACCATAGGCCAACCCCTACATCAGAGGTTTTCAATCGACGATTTAACTTTGGCGCACAACACTTCACTTCGATGATCGCTAAAATCTGATCACCTTTTCTACTTAACCCTTGGTCCTTTGGCGTTCCTCGTGACTGTAGGACAACCCTTATATTGGAGTGCCCCAATCAGAGGTCTGCAATCCATGATTTCCTTTTAAGGCACAACACACTGCAACCGTCGATCTCTGATTTATGATGCACGACGTCATTACTGCCATATGGCGCTTCCTAAGTGGTGACACATGTCACTTGGATATGTCCCCATAGGATCTTGAAAATGCCAAATCAGCATGCCATGTTTCCATCGTACTGCCACATCAAGGTGATGTCAGCCACCACGTGTCCCTTATCGGAACTAATCATATTCAACCACATGCCCCCCTAGAGGAGAGAGAAAAGGCCCACCCTCTTTTGGTTTTGCAGCTGAATTCGTTTGTAAATGCTTCTTTAGACTTTCCCAGTGCTTTAACATTAGAGGCTCAATCCCGACAAATTTAATCGAAATCGAAACTTCATGCGATATCACAACTTTAAAAGGTTGCCACCTCTTTGATCATCTATTGTGATGGAGTAATCTCTTAATGCTCTGATGCCTTGGACCTCTGATATGTGGGATCACCGATGTGTGGGACTGTCGATATATGGGATAGTCAATGTGAGGGACTGCTGATATGCAGGATCTCCAATGTACAGGACCGCAGATATGTCGAGACCCAAGATTTTACCCTTAGGCATCTCCTGCTTGTTTTTTGGTTTTCATAAGAGCAACTTCAATTTGCTCTAACTTTTGATTCTAGAGTCCATTTGAGGAGTTCCATATACCATTGAAAATATAATTCTGAGAACTATCCATTTGAGGGGGTTTGATTTTTATTTAAGGGATTTTGTTTCTTTAAACATGGCTACAAACGTTTCTATTCTTTTGTACGTTGGTTAGCTCAAATTTTTTTTTGTAGTGAGTGACAACATTGGCTCCAACTGGGGACAGTGCATCACTGGAAAGGTGTTGAGAACATATCTACCAGTAACCTTCACCATTTGGCATGGATTCAAAAATTTAATGAATCCATAAAACCATAAAAATCTCCATGGAACTTTATTTGCTAGGAGTCCTTTCCTCATCCAACTAAAATGCATAAAAGTAAATTCTAATAACTGAAAATAGATGCTCAGGTAGTGAACTTATTTATGTGAAACTCCTCCTTATGCACTGGGCATCGATTCAGCCAAGTTAGGTCCACCTTCCAATGGCACCATCCTAACATCAGAGTACTAGATCTTATGCCTCCATGCTGCTGGAATTCAAAAATCAAAACAAGTATGCACCCTGAAAAATCTTCTAACAAAATTTTTGATATGTGCCCCCAACTTGATTGTTGATGCTCAACTCTTTTAATATCCTCCACGAGCCTTCTAATTGGGCTTGGAATTGAGGAATATTGTT
Source organism: Pinus taeda (assembly GCA_000404065.3). NCBI lineage: Eukaryota > Viridiplantae > Streptophyta > Pinopsida > Pinales > Pinaceae > Pinus > Pinus taeda. The sequence goes on from APFE030060161.1 coordinate 74,018, forward strand.
GCAAGACAAAGAAATATTCCATGTAGTGAGCTACTGGATCATGGACCTGATGAGAGAAAATTACAGTTGCCTCATTTTCTTGAATAGTATGCTGACCGGTATCTCCTTGGTTGGGGCAACCACTGACACTACTTGGCTCTTTTTCTTTATCCCATATGGGCCTGGAGGGGGAGGGTGAATTCTCTTCTTTGAGGGATTCAGGCTTAAGGCAGTTGCGATCTAAAAGCCCCTTTCCCTTATAAGTTATATTAAGATGATCTAGGGAAGGAGTACCTTCATTTTGATATTTTCCTCTTGATCTCTTTCCGGATGACCTCAAATAATATTTCTTGTACAACTGAGCCTGCATGAGATCAATGAACTGTTTACAGTAAACATCGATCTCGTAATCATTTAGCATTGCATCAATATCCTCCTCCTCTTCTTCATATGCTCAAAGTTTTGTTCTTTATGAGAGAAAGAGGAACATAAGTTCCCTTGAAATTTATTTGCATCTGGTGTCTGTTTCTCCAGATCATATTCTATATATAGTGGAGGATGAGTGTTATCTATTTGTTCTTTATTCTTCCCTTACAATATCTGTAGGGGAGGCCTTATGTATTTGGGATTTAAACATGGATTAGAAGCCTGGAAGTTTTGTCAGTTTATACTTTCTAACTCCAGTTTTTACAGTCTATAAAATGAGTTCTTTATTAACCTCTCCATTTCTTCTATCTTCTCCTCCATGTCTTTGCAGTGGAGTCTATCTTCTCCTCCATGTCTTTATAGTGGAGTCGTCAGAGTGTTTACAATTATATTCAGATAGTGGAGTTTCCAGGGTTTTTATATTGAAATTCAGACACTGGAGTCACCAATGTGAGAGACCTTAAACCCACACTTCCCTTGCTCACCTGACAGAGGGAATGCAAATATTTGTTGTACCTAGGGAAAAATATTTCAGTTTCGTTCCTTGGCAATGGTGCCAAAAATATGTTGTCACTTTTTCTAGCACCTGTAGCACAAGTGCTTCAGGAGATATAGAAATCTTCCTAGAGACATCCTCTCGGTTGATTGTAGACCAGTGCATAGGACATCTTAGATGGAGGAGTGCATGGGAGATTATGAGTGAAGGGTTTCTTCTGCACTCCAATTGTCACGTAGTTTGGAAAGATAATAAAGGGGTGCTTAGTTAAATAGTCTTTCATCAAGGTGAACTCAAGAAGATACATGGCTCCAAATATAAGGGGTGAATCGGGTTGATCTCAAAGAGGAATGTCTTGTTATGATGACTGACACACAAAAATGAACAACTTAATATTGAATTTGTGGTAAAGGTGAAGAGGAGGAGAGAAAGGAAGGAAACAGATGCATAGGGATGTAAACAAGACAAAATCCTAAGCACCAATGTTCCGACAGAAGGATGGAAAGCAGAAGAGATGGAATGATAGGAATTGCGGAGCGCGAATTAAGGTTTGATGTTCTATAGCTCATGGATACACTTATCACTAATCAACGCATGTAAATATTTGCTCATAAAGGTACATAAGTAAATATTTAAATAACACAGGTACTGTTACTACTTATTAGCATACATATAACCATGAGAGAATGAGACCGACAACTTCATTACACAATTTTAGTAGAAGAGAAACATACATGAAATGAGATTTACGGAGGGGAAAACATACTGCTTACAACCATGATTGGAATCTCCAAAGATTTTCATTAATCCTCAAAATGAGTCCAATATACTAGTCCATTACATTTAGCTAGACATTGCTCGAGTCCCTCATGAGTAGGTAATTAGAACCAAAGTAGAATCACAGAATTTGGACTACTGTGGGTGCATAATTTTGGAACCACTATTAAGTGTTTCTTCCCCCTGTTTATAAGAATAGGCATTGCTTTGAATTAACAGTTACAAAATATCCCAACTCGAGCTCTCGTTGGCTAATAAACTAGCTGTATTGGTGTGCGAAGGCTGCTGCCTACAATGATTTGAGTCAGATTTGATTTCATTCTTGAAAATATAGAAATTATAGAATAATAAGAAAAATGAAAACATAATGATGATGGGATGAAAATATCTCTAAGATGCCCCTATTACGGCCTTTGCTCAAGCACGTCTCTGCCTCAATGATCCGACCAATCTTCCTGTCACTTTCACCTTAACTGTCTGGCTTCACCACTCTCTGGAGTTGGTAGCGATCAACTATGTTGACTTGTCTCGTAGTGGAAGCGGAGATCGATTTGGTAGTCCTACATTGCATGATTGAGTGGAGCTCCATGTGGAGGCATTAAGTCTTCCCTGAGCCCCATACTGATTTACCACCGCTCCATGCCTTCGTTTAATACTGTAGTTGCTGACCCATGCGTCTTCAAAGCTCTATATCATGTTATTGGAATGAAACACACCTCATAAAATAACCATGGTGTGATATCGAGGATTCTCCAGTATGGGCACTTAACACTGCAAAGCATTGCGAAACAACGAGTTCTGATCCCTTTAGGCCCCTTTTTCTTTGAGCTCTTTCAGTGATTTTTCGTCATATGATTGAGGCTATAGCCGAGTGCTTAGCCAAATATTAGAGCTTGAAAAATCGGGACTGCACATTGAACAAGCTTCATAAAATAGTGAACACCGATTACCTTTTATGATTAGCTCTTGGTTCTTCAGCTCTTCTTGTGACCATAGGCCAACCCCTACATCAGAGGTTTTCAATCGACGATTTAACTTTGGCGCACAAGACTTCACTTTGATGATCATTGAACTCTGATCACCTTTTCTGCTTAACCCTTGGTCCTTTGGCGTTCCTCGTGACTGTAGGACAACCCTTATATTGGAGCGCCCCAATCAGAGGCCTGCAATCCATGATTTCCTTTTAAGGCACAACACACTACAACCATCGATCTCCGATTTCTGATGCAAGACGTCATCACTGCCATATGGCACTTCCTAAGTGGTGACACATGTCACTTGGATATGTTCCCATAGGATCTTGTAAATGCCAAATCAACATGCCATGTTTCCATCGTACTGCCACATCAAGGTGACGTTAGCCACCACGTGTCCCTTATTGGAACTAATCATATTCAACCACATGGCCCCCCAGAGGAGAGAGAAAAGGCCCACCCTCTTCTGGTTTTGCAGCTGAATTCCTTTGTAAATGCTTCTTTAGACTTTCCCAGTGCTTTAACATTAGAGGCTCAATCCTGACGAATTTAATCGCAATCGAAACTTCATGCGATATCACAACTTTAAAAGGTTGCCACCTATTTGATCATCGATTGTGATGCGCTGATCTCTTAATGCTCTGATGCCTTGGAACTCTGATATGCAGGATCACCGATGTATGGGACTGTCGATATACGGGATATTCGATGTGTGGGACTGCTGATATGCAGGATCTCCAATGTATGGGACCGCAGATATGTCAGGACCCAAGATTTTACCCCTAGGCATTTTCTACTTGTATTTTGGTTTTCATAAAAGCAACTTCAATTTTCTCTAAATTTTGATTCAAGAGTCCATTTGAGGAGTTCCATATACCTTTGGAATTATAATTATGAGAACTATCCATTTGAGGTGGTTCGATTTTTATTTGAGGGATTTTGTTTCTTCGAAGATGGCTACAAACATTTCTATTCTTTTATACGTTGGTCAGCTGAAAACAAATTTTGTAGTGAGTAACAACATTGGCTCTAATTGGGGATAGTGCCTTGCTGGAAAGGTGTTGAGAACATATATACTAGTAGCCTTCACCATTTGGCATGGATTAAAAAATGTAATGAATCCATAAAAACATAAAAATATCCATGGAACTTTATTTGCTGGGAGTCCTTTCCTCATCCAACTAAAATTCATAAAAGTAAATTCTGACAATTGAAAATAAATGCTCAGGTAGTGAACTTATTTATGTGCAACTCCTCCTTATGTACTGGGCATCGATTCAACCAAGTTAGGTCCACCTTCCAATGGCACCATCCCTACATCAGAGTATTGGACCTTATGCCTCCATGCTGTTGGAATTCAAAATTCAAAACAAGTATGCACCCTGAAAAATATTTTGACAAAATTTTTGATATGTGCCCCCAACTTGATTGTTGATGCTCAACTCTTTTAATATCCTCCACGAGCCTTCTAATTGGGCTTGGAATTGAGGAATATTGTTGCAATACAAAGAAAGATTCCATGTAGTCATCTACTGGATCATGGACTTAATGAGAGAAAATTTCAGCTGCCTCATTTTATTGAATAATATGCTAACCAATATCTTCTCTGTTGGGGCAATCACTGACACTACTTGGATCTTTTTCTTTATCCCATATGGGCCTGGAGGGGGAGGGTGAATTCTCTTCTTTGAGGGATTCAAGCTTAAGGCAGTTGGGATCTAAAAGCCCCTTTCCCTTATAAGTTAGATTAGGAGGCTCTAGGGAAGGACTACCTTCATTTTGATATTTCCCTCTTGATCTCTTTCCGGATGACCTCAAATAATATTTCTTGTGCAACTAAGCCTACATGAGATCAATGAACTATTTATAGTAATCATCAATCTCGTAATCATTTAGCATTGCATCAATATTTCAGTTTCGTTGCTTGGCAATGGTGCCAAAAAGATGTTGTCACTTTTTATAGAACCTATAGCACAAGTGCTTCAGGAGATATGGCAATCTTCCTAGAGACATCCTCTTGGTTGATTGTAGACCAATGGATAGGACATCTTAGATAGAGGAGTGCATGTAATATTATGAGTGAGGGGTTTCTACTGCACTCCAATTGTCATGTAGTTTGGAAAGGTAATAAAGGAGTGCTTAGTTAAATAGTCTTTCATCAAGGTGAACTCAAGAAGATACATGGCTCCAAATACAAGGGGTGAATCAGGTTGATATCAAAGAGTAATGTCTTGTTATGATGACCGACACACAAAAATGAACAAATTAATATTGAATTTGTGGTAAAGGTGAAGAGGAGGATAGAAAGGAAGGAAATAGATGCGTAGGGATGTAAACAAGACAAAATCCTAAGCAGCAATGTTCCGACAGAAGGATGGAAAGCAGAAGAGATGGAATGATAGGAATTGCGGAGCACGAATTAAGGTTTGATGTTCTATATCTCATGGATACACTTATCACTAATCAACGTATGTAAATATGTGCTCTTAAAGGTACATAAGTAAATATTTAAATAACACAAGTACTGTTACTACTTAGCAACATACATATAACCATGAGAGAATGAGACTGAAAACTTAATTACACAATTTCAGTAGAAGAGAAACATACATGAAATGAGATTTACAGAGGGGAAAACATATTGCTTACAACCATGATTGGAATCTCCAAAGAGTTTTATTAATCCTCAAAATGAGTCCAATATACTAGTCCATTATATTTAGCTACACATTGCTCAAGTCCCTCATGAACAGGTAATTAGAACCAAAGTAGAATCACAGAATTTGGACCATTTTGCGTGCATAATTTTGGAACGACTATTAAGTGTTTCTTCCCCATTTTTATAAGAATATGCGTTGCTTTGAATTAACAGTTACAAAATATCCCAGCTCGAGCTCTAGCTATCTGATAAACTAGTTGTATTGGTGTGCGAAGGCTGTTGCTTACAATGATTTGATTTGGATTTTGTTTCGTTCTTGAAAATATAGAAATTACAGAATAATAAGAAAAAGGAAAACATAATGATGATGGGAGGAAAATATCTCTCAGACACCCCTATTATGGCCTCTGCTCAAGCCACGTCTCTACCTCAATGATCCAACCAGTCCACCTGTCACTTTCACCTTAACTGTCTGGCTTCACCACTCTCTGGAGTTGGTAGCAATCAACTATGTTGACTTGTCTCGCAGTGGAAGTGGAGATCGATCTGGTAATCCTACATTGCATGATTGAGTGGAGCTCCATGCGGAGGCATTAAGTCTTCCCTGAGCCCCATACTGATTTACCACTGCTCCATGCCTTCGTTTAATACTGTAGTTGCCGACCCATGCGCCTTCAAAGCTCTGTACCATGTTATTGGAACGAAACACACCCCATAAAATAACCATGGTGTGATATCGATGATTCTCCAGTATGGACAGTTAACACTGCAAAACATTTCCAAACAACGAGTTCCGATCCCTTTAGGCCCCTTTTGCTTTGAGCTCTTTCAGTGATTTTTCTTCATATGATCGAGGCTATGACTGAGTGTTGAGCCAAATATCAGAGCTCGACAAATCGGGACTGCACACTGAACATGCTTCATGAAATAGTGAACGTCGATCACCTTTTATGCTTAGATCTTGGTTCTTCAGCTCTTCCTATGACCATAGGCCAACCCCTACATCGAGGTTTTCAATCTACGATTTAACTTGGGTGCACAACACTTCACTTCCATGATCACTGAACTCTGATCACCTTTTCTGCTTAACCGTTGGTCCTTTAGCACTCCTCATGACTATAGGCCAACCCCTATATTGGAGCACCCCAATCGGAGGTCTGCAATCAATGATTTCATTTTAAGGCACAACACACTGCAACCACCGATCTCTGATTTACGATGCACGATGTCATTAATGCCACGTGGGGCTTCCTAAGGGGTGACACATACCACTTGGATATGTCCCCACAGGATCTTGAAAATTCCAAATCAGCATGCCATGTTTCCATCATACTACCATGTCAAGGTGACGTTAGCCACCACATGTCCCGTATCGGAACTAATCTTATTCAACCACATGGCCCCCTAGAGGAGAGAGAAAAGGCCCATCCTCTTCTAGTTTTGCAACTGAATTCCTTTGTAAATGCTTCTTTAGACTTTCCCGGTGCTTTAACATTAGAGGCTCAATCCCGACGAATTTAATTGCAATTGAAGCTTCATCCAATATTGCAACTTTAAAAGGTTGCCACCTGTTTGATTGTCGATTGTGATGCGCTAATCTCTTAATCCTATGATGCGTTGGACCTCTAATATGCGGTATCACCGATGTGCGGGACCGTCGATATACGAGATAATCGATGTGCAGGACCATTGATATGCAGGATCTCCAATGTACAAGACCGTAGATATGCAAGATTGCAAATATGTCGAGACCTGAGATTTTACCCCTAGGCATTTTCTACTTGTTTTTTAGTTTTCATAAGAGCAACTTCAATTTCACTAACTTTTGATTCCAGAGTCCATTTGAGGAGTTCCATATACCGTTGGAAATATAATTATGAGAACTATCCATTTGAGGGGGTTCGATTTTTATTTGAGGGATTTTGTTTCTTCAAAGATGGCTATAAACATTTCTGTTCTTTTGTACGTTGGTCAGCTGAAAACAAATTTTGCAATGAGTGACAACATTGGCTCCAACTTGGGACAGTGCCTTGTTGGAAAGGTGTTGAGAACATATATACCAGTATCCTTCATCATTTGGCAGGGATTCAAAAATTTAATGAATTCATAAAACCATAAAAATCTCTATGGAACTTTATTTGCTTGGAGTCCTTTCCTCATCCAACTAAAATGCATAAAAGTAAATTCTAACAACTGAAAATAAATGCTCAGGTAGTGAACTTATTTATGTGCAACTCCTCCTTATGTACTAGGCATCGATTCAACAAGTTAGGTCCACCTTCCAATGGAACCATCCTAACTTCAGAGTATTGGACCTTATGCCTCCATGCTACTGGAATTCAAAAATCAAAACAAGTATGCACCCTGAAAAATCTTCTGACAAAATTTTTGATATGTGCCACCCCCCAACTTGATTGTTGATGCTTAACGCTTTTAATATCCTCCACGAGCCTTCTAATTGGGCTTGGAATTGAGGAATATTGTTTCAAGACAAAGAAAGACTCCATGTAGTGAGCTACTGGATCATGGACCTGATGATAAAAAATTGTAGCTGCCTCATTTTCTTGAATAGTATGCTGACCAGTATCTTCTTGTTTGGGGCAACCACTGACACTACTTGGTTCTTTTTCTTTATCCCATATGGGCCTGGAGGGGGAGGGTGACTTCTCTGCTTTGAGGGATTCAGGCTTAAGGCCGTTGGGATCTATTGATGCATCTAAAATCCTAGCACCAACATTGGGGATAACCACTAGTTTCCCATATAATGAATGGTTTGATGGATGATTGTTTTATAATGTATAATAAGGATGATAAGTGCTTTAACCTATAACTCAAAAATATACAAATATACTTATCGAACCTGGGTAATGTATTAACAATGTGATTTCTGATTATTTCTAACAGACAAATAATCATATAAATGAATTACTGATCGATAGAAAGATGCATTCATAGATAATGATTACTTTGTTTAAGAAATTAAACAAAGTAATTATTAATAAAACATATCACATTCATAACAATGTATATCATTAACATATATCTTTAAAGTATAACAATTCTAAATCTTCAGAAATGACATGATAAAGAATTATTTTGAAGAGCATACATACATCAACAATAACAACTTTTAAAAGGAATGCTTCATCACATAAGGAAACAAGACAAAAGAACAGTATAGAAATATTGCATGCATTTGAGTCTATCCAATGTAAATAACACTCTGATTCCACTTTCTTATTTGAGATAACTTCTAGGAGATACATAAGTGCAGATCTTGAAAAAGTTTCTTCACAAAATTTAGAACCTTGATCCAATACTGATAAAAATATATTTAGAAGCACAAAAGTGTAACTTATCAAATCATGTTTTTATGCAAATTGAGGACCCTTTCTTAAAAGACATGAAAGGGTTTAAATAATAAAATAAAAAATAACTGTCAACAAAAATCGCTTTTAGCTGTTGAAACTGCAGTAATGAAAATATGGAATTTGATTTATGAAAATATCAGTACGATATCCTTTGAACTGATTCATTGTATCTACTTCTCCTCTTGCATTCACAGTTGACAAATTGAGAGTATTTGCTGAATTTCCAGAGGATGACTCAGCCTAGAATGTAGTTAAGCTGTGTACGCAGCATCTGAAAGTTCGGGAACCATGAGATTGACAGTGTCAGCAAGGCATTTGGTGGCCATTTGGTGGCTGTGCGGCTTTACTAGGAAAAACCAAAATGCATCCCAAGTCAAATTTTGCACTTTGCCGATTTGTTCTTCTCTGCTGGCCAGATCCTATCTCCATTGATCTTATAGCACTTTTACTTTTGAGAGCTTTCCTGGAGAGCAATCGGAGATCAAGTTAGCTAGATATAAGCTATCATTTACCAACTCGATCACATTGTTCATTGTAGCCTTAGATATGGAAGTAGCTCTTTCGACCTTTATTAACTGTGATTCCCACTCTGAAAACAAGAATTCTTTGTGCGATTCTTGGATTTTTGGTAGATTAGCAGCCATGCCTTCTTCTGAACTTTGCCAAGAGAGAAATTTGTGAGCTTATCATCTGCGTTTTCAAATTCTAGCCTGGTGTCAATTGCCTGTTCAATGAGTGATGCAGTGATAGTGCACAATATGTCAACAAATGATATTTTATGGTAAAAGATATTTAGTTGCCTAGATAAGGCTGTGGTCACTTCCAAGGATTTTTTCTTGAATTCACCAACTTTCGGATAACCCTTGAATTTCTCTACCTGTAATTGCAGTTGTGCAATTTTTTCTTCTTTAGCCTTCTTTCCCTGCTGAATTTCCACTTGAAGTCTGTTGAGTTCTTGAGACAACTTTTATTGTTTCTGGAGAGCCTACTGATCGATCTTTTGTTTCTCTATATTTAATTGTTCTTTCAGTTGCTCATTCTGCTGTTTTTGTTCCGCTAGCTGTTGCTCAAGCTGACTAGTCCTTTGCTATTCCACTACCATTTTCTCTTCAAGTTGGGTGATCTTAGATCCTTTTCCTTGATCAGTTGGCTAACTTCAGAAGCCTTGTCCATTGTAACGACTGTATAGGCACCTGCATGTTGAGATAAATTGGTTAAATCCTCAAAAGGATTAACTTCTGAGTCTTTCCATACCACATTCATGAGTTCAGCTTGAGGAGTTGAGAATGTTCCCTGGTCAATTTTCCTCCTTTTCCTCTGTCTTTTGACCATAGACCTATGCTTTGGACTGTAAAATACATCCAGGGGTGGTATTTCCTCTACCTTCAATACAATCTCTTCTAAAGGATTCTCTGGAATTATTTCAATGTCATGCTGAGTGTTCACTGTGCTGACTGCCCCTTCAATTGTAGTACTAGTAACAATAGGCTCCTGTGTTGCAGGCAATTCTGGTATAATGATGTTTTGGGAGTCATTCTGGTTCTTGATCATTTGATCGAACTGCTCCCATTCCTTGATTAAGCTAGAATCAATACGCACATCGGTATCTAGGAGCTCACTGGTTTTTCATTTGTCTGCTCCTTTTTGGAACTCTTCTCCTTTTCGGGACTCTTCTCCTTTTCAGGACTCTTCTCAGTAGTTTGTTTTTCACTGTGGCCTTCTTGTTGCACCATAGGGGTAGTGGCCAATAAATCCAGAGGTAGTGTTTGTAACCTTTCTGTCCTGAACTGCATAAACTTATCTATCCCATCTGCTCCCAATTTGATCTTTGCTAGATGTTTTACTTGTGAAAATAACTCAACCGAAGTGAACAAGTCATCATATTCATCTTTCTCATGTTCAAATTTGGCAAGTTTCACATGAGTGGTAAAGTTGTAAGCCATTGTTTTTGGATCATACCGTCTCTTAGGAATGACTGCTAACTTCAGAATTTTTATCTTCTCTGCTTCTTTCTCTGCATGTTTGAAATCATGCAGCGAGTAAGTACCACAGTGGAGGGGAAATGAAGGCCACATTTGTTTCTTGGACTTATTGAGGTTCCTGGACATTCCCGTTTCTGTTATCTGGTAAGCTATTTCTCTAGCCAATAGCTTATCAGGAATGTACAAGGGGAGAACATGTGGATTTGTGGTGCAGCCAAAAAGTCTGATATCGGTGAACTTTTCTTCACCGAACCAACTACCGATTGATGTTAGGTCAATGTTGGCCTTATCAGATAACCGAGGTGTTGGTTTGTTGAATATGGCCCGATGAACGGGAAAACAAAACCATGGCAAATTCTATATATATGATCTTTATAACGGGCCTTACACAAATACTTATGATAAATGTGAATAGGATTTGGGTCTTGAGGAGTCCATTTCCAACCTAGAATGGGGTAGTCAGAATTGAAACATATGGTATCCATGATGTAGGCGCTCATATAGAATGGGGGTATTATCCGTGTAGTTACATACTTATTTCTTCTATAATCAAGGATTTGGTTGGCCATTTTATCTGATAAAATGGTCGCCCAATCCATGATATAAGAGTTAATTGCTGCTTCCATTAAAGGCACCATTTCTATGGAAAACCTAGCTGACTCAGGGACTCCAAAGAATCTACATATCATAGCACCAACATAGCAATTGGGAGATGCTAAGGATTCCACGGAGTACATACCAGAGGATTCATGATTATGCTTGCTTGAGAAATGTCTCCATTGCTTGATAGGGTCCGACTCTACATCGTTCTCCTTGGTGAAAGCTTCTAATGTAGATTATATCCTTGGATTCGAGTAGATTACATATGCCCTCCCATGAAGTCTTGCCAAGGCTTGAACAGGTAGTATCAACTATCAGTACCAACTTTTCTTGTTCATCTTTCGCTATGACGGGGACCTTTGCTTTCCGAGATCTCTTAGACTAGGCCGATGATTTTAGATTCACTCTTCAAAATGAAACAAAAGGGCGTAACAGTAGAAAAACTTGTTCAAATCTAATACACAACATGTAGGACTAACATCAATTAAGTGTAATAGATGCTACGAATCTATGATATATTAAGCCACTCCGGATGAAATCCTTGAAGGATCCAACCATAACTGCTTCTTAATGATTTCCCTGTAACTTCCAACGTGAAACTTTAATGTCGTGATGGTATGTCGCATTGCAAATCTATAAAGGTCCTTTTTTAGAATGGATATCGTGACTTTTTGATCTGTGATTAGCGATAATTGCATATCGCAGATCGAGAGTTACAAATGCCATGCTTAAATGGTTCCTTTGCATGGTTGTGATTGTGATCAGTGGTGAGCTGGCATGGGGAGGCGACATGCTTTAAAATTGATAAATCGTTTAAATTTTCTTTATAGTTGACTTATAACTTTAAACCGCACATGTTCATAATACTTCATGTGTTGCCTTTATTGAAAGCGTGCTACACGATAATGAAATCACATCGGAAGATTTCAAAGGGGCTTTTGGGATGTGTCTTATGATTTTAACGATGCGTGATTGTGATCAGCTTATCGCATCGGAGATTTTCTATGGAACGCTTGGGACGACTCCTTGATGAGTAGCGATATGCGATTTCCGATAGGTTATCGCATCGGCGGATCTCAATGGAACACTTTAAGTCCACTATTGAAATAAAGATGTGCACGATGCGACATATTCCTTTTATAATCGTTTTCCTTCGATAAAGCTTTATGATAAGGTTTTATTATAATTCAAATCAGATCGGTCCTTATTAAGAGGACTTTCATGGGTTCGATAGATTTGCAAATTGAGATTGTGATTTAACCTATCCTAAAAGAAAATTTTATATAACCTATTATAAAAATTTATTTTCAAACGTTTTATTGATTTTATTTATATTCTAAAAGGGGACCCATTTCTCATTAAAGTTTTATATGAAAAACTTTGAAATGGGGAGGGTTGTTGTATAGCACAATAATTGGCGATTCATTGGGAGAAACAATTATCTCTGAAAAATAATCCAATATCTAAAACTTTCTTAGTTTGGAAACAATTGAGGATAAAGAAAACCATGTAAGAATAGCTAAACAAAAATTAACTCTAAATAAAATAACAATTTTTTGCAATTTCTTTTACAATCCCTTAAAATAAAAACATTTTTCGTTTCTTCAAGCTTTGATAGGTTGATAAAGATAAAGTAGGGGGCTCTTCCAACTTAGCTTTGAAATTTACTCTTTTGTCACAGGTAGTGCCTCTGTTGCCACCAAACATCTATAGTCTCGACAAGGTTACCTTTTGACCATCAGTCATTCATTGTCCCATCCATCTAAGTGTATAACTTCTGAACGATAAATCCATAAGATATGTTTATATATATATATATATATATATATATATATATATATATATATATATATATATATATATATATATATATATATATATAGATATATAGATATATATATAGATAGATATATATATAGATATATATATAGATATATATATAGATATATATATATATATATATATATTTTATATTCTTTTAATTTTTAAAGATAAAAATCCATTGTCGTGGTTTGGGAGACAGTTGATGACAATGCCATTCACTGGTTATAATTGAACTGAACAAGTTGGCTTGTAATGAGACCCCTTGTCTCATGATTATAAGCCATTACCCTGTTTTGATATGCAGTATTGGTAATGCCAGTTTAATTAGTTCCCTATGATCATGGTAAGAAGGCTCATGATGAGACCTCTTATCTTTTATATCAGACATATTTTAGAATTACACTCTAAAAATTCATAAACTTAGTGGATGGGGTGAATGACTTTCTCCTTAAGAGTTTATGTATGACAATTTTAGAGTTATGGATGCTAAGCTTGGAAAAGTCTTTACTTTTTATGAATAACTTCTCTTAACTTTATAAAACTTAGAAAGATTAACAATATTTTCAAGGTTTTGGAAGATTTTACAAACCTTAAAGAGGTCTTCATAGTTTGATGTTTTATTCAACTTTCCAAAACTGTAATCATTTACTTAAAGGTTTCTAGCAATTGAAAGCAAGTATTGACAATATTCTCTCTAAGAGCTTTTCAATAGTAAAAGGCCAATGGAAGACTATTCACAACATTATTTTCTAAAATAAACAAACTTGCATAAAAAATATTTATAGGTAAGAAGAGGTTACCTTCTTCAGAAAATAATTTCTTTAAGATAAGCCCATTCACAGGAAGAGAATCTCCCTTTCTTGATAAATCTTGTAGTATGAACGTTGATGAGCCTATCTTTTCAATGATTTGAAATGGTCCAAACCACATCTTTTGAAATTTGGTATGTTTACCTTTGTCTTCATGTGCTTTGTCCCATTTCAACAGGAGATCACCAATTTGTAATGTTTTTGAGCCAGTAGAGCTTGCATCAAAAGAAGATTTAATGACTTGTTGATGTTTAGCATAAGTGATTTTTGCCTTCTCTCTTTCTTCCTCCAATTTAAGGATTTGGTCAAATCTTAATTGAATAGAGGAAGAAGAATTTTCTCCAATAAATTGTACTAGGGCTAGAGATGGGAGTGCTAAGTTTGAAGGTATTACAACCTCTTTCCCATACACTAGTGCTAAGTTTGAAGGTATTACAACCTCTTTCCCATACACTAAGTTAAAAGGAGAAGTACCTATTGAGGCCATCTGAGTTATGCGATTTGACCATAATGCAAATATCAAAGATTTATGCCAATTCTTTTGATTTTTATCAACAGTGCTTTTGATAATCTTAATGAGATTTGTTGGCATTATGACACAGATTTGGCACTATGACACAGGTGTTGTCCTTGCTGGCAACTCACTCAGATGACAGATCATAGTTCAGACTCACATAATGAAGAAAGAGAAGTATATGCAGGTTCACCATTGACCAAGCCGTGTGTACACGCGGGTTCGCAGACCAAAAAGAGCGTATAATGTACACACGTACTTTCACGGAAGGAAAGGCACGTACATGTTGGAAAACTAAGTTTTGGTTCATGGTATTTGGTCCATGGTATTTTGATCCATGGTATTGGTCCAAGGTATCTTGTCGGAAGTGTTGACCCCAAATATTTGGTCCAAGGTATTGGTTCTAAGTGGTTTTGGTTCATGGTATTGAGTGTTAGTGTTAGTGTCTTCACACTACCATCAGTGATCAAAATTCACTCTTTTGCATTCATATTAGGAGTCCCATTCTCAATGAGTTGCATTCCATTAGGTCATTGGATCAACTGATGGTAGTCCATTCCAATTTTTTCCCTCATGATACTTATCTGCTGACCACTTTTCTTGTGTAATTCAGTCAATGGTTAGGTTTAGGTTCATTTTCAATTTATTTCATCAAAGAGGTCTTAGGTCTTAGGGTTTCAGTTTCAATAGGTCTTAGGTATTAGGGTTTCACCATGTCAAATTTTCAGTAACTATTGACCAATAAGAGTCAGCAGATACATGAAGATGACAATAACCATCATGAAAGTTTTAAAATCATAATTTGTAAATTTAATAAGTTTTTCACCTCAAAACCAGTTTGAGGTGAAAAACAGAGCATTTGTATTTATTTGTAATTTCATGTAATTTTATTGATCCTATATGTAATAAGTATTTCTATGCTGCTCCTGATCACTTGGTGACATTTTCCAAGTACATGCCACTGCAAACAGACAAGCAATCAAGCATCAGTCCGCCTGTCAAAAGCCAAAAAGTCAAATATAAAAAAAAATAGTATTTCAAAGAAAGCAAATAGACATTATAAAGTGGGTTGTGAAAAATGAAAAATCAAAGGTTGAAAAGCTATTTAAAGGTCATCTATATCTTATGTCATTTCATTGTTGAAAGTTTCAAGTGCTAAAGAGAGCCAAAAATGCGATTTTGAGTTGTCATTGAGCAAAGGGAGGAAGTTACAGCGTTTTTGGAGAAATTTTAGGGCGTTGCGCACCTGGAAGCTAGTGCTATGCACCTGGGCAAGTCACACAGTGTTAAACAGAACGCGCACTACCTATAGAAAAGGCACTGCACACCTGAAAGAGGGCGCTACACACCTGGCAACCAAGCTCTCAAACATGCCCAAATTGTTCGCAAAATGCATTAAATCACCTCAAACCTCAAAATTTCCTCCATTTCAAGTAAGTATCATTCCATTTCTTGCTCAAAAGAAGCTTTGCAATCATTTTTTGGTGAGTTTGTTTCTTAAGAAAGTAAAACCTAGTTGTCACCTAAAATATCTCATAAACTCAAAGGCCCACTGTTTTATTGCTGTTTTCCCCCATCTAGTTGCTTTTCCCTAGAACCTATTCCCCATACAAGATTCCCTAAACATTATTCCATCTATATTTTCCCCACTTCATACAGATACCCTAAACCCTATCATCCTCCCAAAACCATACACTATTCCTAAACCCTACTCAATCACTAAACCTATTCACACCCTTATTCACTATCACCCATTCATCTATCAAAATATCTTCATACTCATCATACCCTCACTCACCAATCTATCGCTCCTCATTGACCATAAAGACAAACAACAGTACAATAAATGGATAGGGACAGTGAGTATGAAATGGAGGAAGATACCCTTAGTGACAGTTCTAGGGAAAGAAATTTGCAGCAGAAGAAACCTCACAAAGGGGGAAAGATAATCAGGGAAGAGCCCATTAGTTTGCGGGAATTTCTTGCTTGTCCACTTACCATCTCATGTTTTAGACATCAATCATGTTTTGGTTTCTGTGAAATGGTGGAGAGGATCAAATTCCATCATGAATTAGCAAGGTTATTTGTGACACACCTGGACAACAATGGAGTAAACCTTGTTGGAGTTACATTCACTTTGTCACTTGCTATTATTTCGGAGGCTACAGGCATTCCAAATGTAGGTGAAAAATGGAACAAAGGACAATACATTGACATGGAGTACTATGAGCCTTACATCAAGGCTAAATACCATGGAAAATTGAAGAGAGTGTTTCCCTTCAAATTCTTGGAGGACAGGTTTGCTCCACTCATGAAGATCATCATCAAATACTTTACTTGTGAAGGTAGGTTTTCTAGGTTGTATGCCTACCACGTTAGATTGTTGATGCATTTTAATAGAGTGAGGATAATGGATATTCCTTAATTCATGTTTCGAAATATTGAGAAGATGGCACTTTATGTCAAGAAGAAGCCATATCCCCAATAGTTAAACATCATCTTTCATTATTCTTTGATTAAAATAATTGTTCTACATTAGTTGAACCTTATCAACATGCCATGGGAGACTTTCATTTCCCATGAGATGTTCAAGGGCCCACAAATCTTTTCATTATTGCATCAGGAGGAAGGTGGACCTTCAGGACATGAAACTATTGGAGTGCCAGTGTTTGTGACCTATGAGAGAGGCACTAGGAAACTTTTTACAGCTGCCAAGCAAGTATTATCTCCATAAGGAGTGGAAGGGGTCTTGCCTTCATCTACAGGCCACAGGCAAATGCTATCTCCACAAGGAGTGGAAGGGGCTTTGCTTTCATCTTCAGCTAAATAGGTACAGGTTAGGAAACACAGTAAGGGAAAAGATAAAGGCAAGGGAAATTTACATGAGAAGGATCTTAGTGATGGGCAAGAGAGAGACTTTGACCTAGTTGATCATGAAGAGACACATGGAATTGATGTCATTGATTTGGAGACTCAAAGTACAAAGATAACTAAAGACATGATCATCTAGGAGAAAGAGGCTAACATTCAAGCCTTATCAGCAAATTTGGAGAGGGAAAAGTGGATCATCAATTATCTTGAGCAAGA
Organism: Pinus taeda; assembly: GCA_000404065.3. Classification (NCBI taxonomy): domain Eukaryota; kingdom Viridiplantae; phylum Streptophyta; class Pinopsida; order Pinales; family Pinaceae; genus Pinus; species Pinus taeda. Next base: position 91,516 of record APFE030060161.1, read on the forward strand.
AAACAAAACAAGTAGTTGACCGACAAGCAAGTCCTCATGGAGTTGCAAATGATCAAGGAGAACCGACAAAAGGAAAAGAAGACAAAGGTCAAGATGACCTCCATTGAGCAAGAGATTGAGAATGACTGGGAAACTTGGCTTGAAAGGGTCAACATTCACCTTTAAAAGATGCTTGAGAAGGCTAATAAGAAAATAAAATGCTTCGTCACATGGCCTATCACTATATGACTCGGAACAAAATATGCAATATAAGGATTAGGAAGCTAAAGGCAAGGTTGAGGAAAGCTTTGAGAAGCAAAAATGAGCATGCAAAGCTAAATATCTTAGCTAAGGCCTCATTAGCCCATCAAAGCAATTAATGAAGGAGCCTTGTGCCAAATCTGGGTAAGTTTTGGTGAAATTTTGTCATTTTGTCATTTTGAAAATTTCAACATTGGAAATTGCAATAGGTGGCGCTGCGCTTTTGACTGGGACACTTTTTGGAGAAGTGGCTTACATATTCAAATTCAGCAGGATGAGAACATCAATCCCTGAAAGTTTCAGCAAATTTGGAGAAGATCTTGGTCACCTAAAGGTCAAAAAACCATCAACAAATGACCTCTCTGCCACTTTTTGGACACATAGGAAGTAGTCTTAGGAGATTCCACTTTTGAGGGGGAAAATGACCTCCAAATGCAAAAATGCAAGATGTTCCAGAAACTAGACAGGAAGACCTTCCCAACAAGCCATCTTGGGCTCAATTTGGTCAAGGGGATGGCCTCCAAAATTGAGTCTAAAGTGGCGTTGCACATAGGAACAGTGGCATTGCGCATAGGATGAATTTTGCCAGTTTTGCTCAAAAATCCAGTTTTCACCTAGTTTTTCCACAAATTGATTTTTAATCTCATTATGTAAATATAATTTTAAAATGAATCTAGAGGGTAGATACATCATTTTAAGGTGGTTGAGGGGTAAATGAATCAGTTTCCATGGTTATAAAGGCAAGTTGTTCCACTACCTATATTTCTGTTCGTAGTTTAGATATGGTTGAAACCACCCCTCTTCTCATGGATTCAACCCCTGATAGCTAGAATAGGTGGTGTGATGCCTATATTATGTACTTTCTTATTCATTTGTAACGGTTGGACTCTTGTGGATGCTCTGAGCTATATTTTACATCTCTACAGCAGTTTGGCAAGGAAATAAACCAGGGTCTGCAGCTATTTTTGTGGGATTCTTGTGGTAATGTGTCTTGGCATTGTTTCTCCTTCTGTCATTAGTTTTTATCATGTGTTATAGGTGCCAAAAACATATTTCATTCTTCTTAACTAAATGAATCAAGATAGATAGGTAGAATACATTGATAACAGTGCTCTCCCTTGGGAATACATTTAGTTTTTGATGTTTTCAGCTGTTTGAAGAGGATTCATGACCCGTGCATGCCCTCCTCCACCCCTCACCAGTCTTAGACCTACCATATCACTCAATTCCAAGTGCTAAAACACCTACCTACCTCGCCCCATAGAACACCCTGCAATTTTGACTTGATTTCCCTGACCCAAGCTACCTACTCAATTTGATCCAACAAAAAACCATCAAAATCAATCAAAAACCCTAGAGCTACTATACCTAGCCTAAAATCCATATTCAATTTAGTCATCTCAACTGAGATTGACAAGGAGAGAGCCCTCTTCCGACCTTGGTAGGGCTAGCTACCAGGTTAAGCTTGGTTTGTGGTTATCCTAGGATTGCCTCCCTTCAGCCTGAGGTCAATCTAGGCTCTACATAGTGGTGACCATACTAGGGAAGAAAGATAAATCACCCCAGTACAATTGAGAAGTTCTGAACTTTTGGATGATAAGTTTAGAATTCAGTAGGCTGAAAATTGGAAAGTTGTAAAGCAAAATCAAAATCTTGATATACCAGGTCCAATTCCGATCCCGATCCTCCTCCCGTATTTGAAAATCCTAATATCCTTCCCAAGACTCTCATACAAGAGAGTTTATCAAGTCCTAGACCGGTTTTCAGATCTCATTCATGCCCTGTGGGTGGCTGTTTCTTGAAGACCTTCCTTTTGATGAAAACTTTGGTCTATCCTTGTTTAGAACCACATCGGATAGTGAATTGTTGGACATAGTTGCAAACCCAGATTCACCAAAGAGCTTGAAATCGAGAGGGCCAAATTGATAAGTAGTTGTAATCTTCAAAACTCTCCTCAGTCATCTATCACCACCGATCGAAATCCTGAGCTCTCTGATTCAGCTTCAACATCTTTTGCCTCATCATCAATTCCCCATATTCCTGTAAGTCATTCGACATCTCCGTTTATACCTTCCCTCCCTCATCAACCTCTCATTACTCCTCAAATACCCATTACTTCTACTACATCAACAACTCTTGTTGTCATAAATCCTCCTCATTCTTCGAGACCAATTTCAAATCCGCCTCGAGTCATGGCTGCCAGATATGTACCCCTCGTTCTGCCTCAGAATTTGGATGATATGCCTACTGATTACCAAAGTAAAATACTTATGTTCGATGCCACTCAAAGTATCACAACGCAATAGCATGTTGATAGGATGAATGATTTCTTTGATCTTCATGATGTAGAAGTCGAAAATGTGTCCATGAGGTTATTTGTGCAAGGCTTTGGAGACAAGGTTTGAAAGTGGTTTAGAGCATTACCACCGGGATCCATCAATACTTTGCCGGTTCTACATAAACAATTCCTGGACAAATGGGAGGTAAAGAAAAATCCACTCCAAATTCTATCTATGTATGAAAATATAAAAAGGAATGTAGGTGAAAATGTCCAAGATTACTGTGTAAGGTTCAATATAGTTTATAATGCTATTCTAGCTGACATTAAGACACCGATGGGGTTAGCATTGATCAAATTTCCGGACGGCTTCGATGCTGATATGGCATATCAATTGAGAGAAAGATATCCTACCACACTTGAAGATATGCAGAAGAACGCAGTAAGTGTAGAGGCAAATCTGGTGGCTAAGAGAGCAAGGATGAAGACTGAAAAGAAGGTGACTATAAAGGAAGAAGCATCTTCGTTAGATGTTAAGGTAGATCATATAATCCAGAAAATTGAGAAGATGTTTGATCGGTTAACAATTGTGGACAAGCCTGAAAGCACAATCAGAAATCCCAACTTCAGAGGACAGAAACAACCTCAGTTTAGGATTAAACAAAGGGAGCAGAAGGCACAGGATCAGTCATCACAACAGCAAGTCAAAACTCCTTTGCAGCAAAATTATGTACACGGAATGGAGAGTGATGATGATGATGATCCGGTGGTGGAGGAAAATAATTTCTTTATTTCTGATGGTTTACCTATCTATCTCACGGAAGATAAAGAATATTCAGCGGTCCCTGACATTCAAAAAGATGAATATTATATACTAGAAAATGAAGGGGTTTTAGAGGATGAGTCGGATGATTATCAGAGGGGATATATGAATGCATTGACAACGCAGTAGAAACAATATTCATTGAGAAGCAGAGATGTACCAGTCAGCCCGGTTCAAAAGAGAAAGGAGGCACAACCCAAGAATGACTCCTCAAACACTCAAAAGAAAGGGAAGGAGCTTGCTGACCCAACTTCCAGCAAAGGACCATCTGTAAATGAGAAGACCAATCAGCAAAACGTAGCAAAGGAAAAGGTCGAAAAGAAGGACTCTTCAGTCAAAGAGGTAGATATAGTTTCAGCTTTTAGTTTAGAAAATGAAATTGCTAAATTAAAGGTTTCAATTCCTTTGACTAAATTGATGAAGAACAATAGTTATAAAAACCAAGTGTCCAAAATTTTGAACATAGATCCTTTATCTGATATGGTGATCACCCGTAGCTAATCTTTGGCCCTGCTTTAGAAGGTTAGTTTGAGGATAGTGAAGTGCCTCCATTCTATATAAGCCTTAGATTGCACGAGTATGTCCTCCATAATGCCATGTTTGATTCTAGAGCCTCCCATAATCTGATGCCAAAAGCCATTATGGAGAAATTGGGCCTTGACATTACTCGTATCATGACCTCTATTCTTTTGATTCTGGTAGGGTTCGATGTATTGGTCTTATCAAAGACTTGGTGGTGTCTCTAGATCAAATTCCGGCTAAGAATGTTCTTATGGATATGGTTGTTGCGGACATTCTGCCACGATTTGGTATGCTTTTGTCCAGATCGTGGGGTGAAAAGCTTAAAGGGACTTTACAACTAGATTTCTCCTATGCTACTATTCCCGTGTTTGGTCAATTGAGAAAATTATATAGGGAGAAGAAAATGAAGTACATGATCACAAGCAAGGAGAAACCACTTAATCATCCAATTAATGCTGTACATATAGATTTAGAATCGATTGTATTATATTAAGATAATGGCTTGAATGATATTGACAGTCAGTTAGTTGAAGTAGAAGATGTGCCAGAGATTTTAGAAAATTTCATAGCAGTCCTTCATCAAGAAAGAAAAAAACTTGCAAGTACCTCTGAGCAGTCCACATTCCGGTAGCAACAGAAAGGTAATGAATAGAAACAAATTGAAGAGATCAGTCAAGGTAAGAAAAAGGACGAAACAAAATTTCAGCATTTAGAGGAAGAAGCAGGTCTATGGAGCATGGATTTTGACAGAGTTGTGGGTAAGGATGGTGCTGGCATTGGGATTTGGATTCTTAGCCCTGTTTTCCAGCCAAATAAAGTCCCTAGTAATGTTAGAATTTGTTCATATAAATTGGCATTTGACTGTTCTAACAATGAAGCCGAATATGAAGCGCTGATTGCAGGTTTGAAAATTCTTAAAAAGTTGAATGCAAAAAGGATATCAGTCTATGGAGATTTGGAGCTAATAATCAAGCAAGTTAAGGGTGAATATCAAGCCAAACATCCATGGATGAGGGCCTATCGTAATGTAGTTCTTGCTATCTAAGGATGTTTCCATATTATACCTTGGCATGTGTACCTCGTGCACAAAATGTAATTGCAGATTCACTTGCTATTGCTGCTAGCAATTTCAAAATCCCGATGAATTCCAATAATAAGTTTGAGATCCATGTCAAACACCGCCCAACTATTCCCGATAATCTAAGGTATTGGCAGGTGTTTTGGGATGATAAGGAGATTAATAATTTCTTGCAAAATGAAGGCAACTACAAGGATGCTTCCATTGATTGTGATTATGATGATGATGAACTGGAAATTGAGGTGAATCAGATGGAAATATTGCAGCTGAAGGACAATGTCATTCCTAAAGGTCTTATTCCCTTAGAGGAACTCTTTGATCAAGATTATGTGGCTAGGAAGCCAAGCTTGGTGCCAACAAATAAAGGTGTTGAGGATGTGAATCTTGGAACAACCAAGAAGCCCAAGTTTGTGAAATTGTCAAGGACATTATCTCCAAAGGTAAAGTCAAAATATATCAAATTATTGTCTGAATTTGCTGATGTGTTTGCTTGGGATTATTCAGATTTAAAATTGTATAACAAAGACATAATTCAACACACAATTCCCATCAAGACAAATCAAAAGCCATTCCGTTAGAAGCTGAGAAGGATCAATCCCAAGTTGTTGCCTCCAATTGAAAAAGAGGTAAATCGATTATACAAGGCTGGTATAATTGTCCCAATTAGATTTTTTGATTGGATTTCGAATCTTGTTCCTGTAAGGAAGAATACCGGGGAGATCAGATTATGCATTGATTTCAGAAACTTAAATAAAGTGTCATTGAAGGACAATTACCCACTGCCAAAGATGGATCACATCCTCCAGAGAGTGGTTGAAGCATCGCGTATGTCGCTACTCGATGGATATTCCAGATGTAATTAGATTCTAGTGCATGAAGATGACTGTGATAAGACTGCATTCACCACCCCTTGGGGAACATTCCATTATGCTAAAATGCCATTTGGTTTGAAAAATGCCGGAGTGTTAGGTCCCTATAATACTAGTGATGCCCCCATTAATATTGTAATTGTATCCCTTATTAATATTGTTGTGCCCCTATTGTCCCCATATTGTTATTACTGTGCCCCATAGAATCCCTCTATTTTTATTTTTGTGCCTTTATATTATTATTGTTAGGATGGCTTGGTTATATTGTGACCCCTTAGACTCCTATATATAGAAAGGAGGTTTTGTCATTTGAATCATCCAAGAATTGTTCATTTATGTAAAGTAAACTTGAAGAGGCTGAATTCTAAGGCGTTGATCTATCCTTTCTATCCTTTTGTGAGTTGGTTTCATAACATTTGGTATCAGAGCTTTGGATTCTAGGGTTTAGCTACTCCAAATAGGTCATCGTGGCATTTGCGCTATAACTTTTTTTTGTGATGTTTTAGAAGAAAAAAAAACCCATTTGAGACGAAATCACACTAAACCTCGGGTCCGAATTTGAGATCTTTTTGCACTATATTTGCGGAGATATGATCTGAGGAAGTTGGTCTTTTTGCAGACTCTTGAATTACATTCCAAACAGGTGCCCTGGGGAAAATCGTCATAACTTTCTCTCTGAGCATCAAATTGAAATTTTGTAAGAAGGTATAGAAAGAGGACGGACTGTAGTTTCTTGTATATATTTTTCAGAGCCAAAGATGGAAATAGTGACATGTGGCACTTCATACAAGTTCACTCTTCTGGAAAGGTCTATAATTAGGTCATCTTGGGAGATTGTGCATAACTCTTCCTTGTAGAATCCAATTTGGATCAGACTGGTGGCATTGGAAAGAGGACGCAGAGGGATACTATAGGTCGTAATTTCAGAACTAGATGATTGAAAATTACAAAGATACATCAGATTCAATATCAAGCTCCTACAAAGTGAAAAAAGGTGTGTAGGTTTTTTTAAATTTTTGCATAAGCTTGGTTTGAAAAATTAGTTTGAAGGAATTCAAAGGGCATAGAAAAGCATTATTATCGGTAATTGATGCCTCAAGGAAAGAAAATGCAAACACCTAGTAAGCAACCTGAAAGCTCTAGCATGACTCGTGAAGAAGAGGAACAAATGCAACATGATATATCAAAATTACGAGACCAAGTGCAACAAGTGTCACTTGCACAAAAAACAACAAAATCTAAGATGGATGGTTTAAAGAAAGATGTAGAAGCTAAGATGGATGGTTTCAAGAAAGGTGTAGAAGCTAAGATGGATTTTTTAAAGAAAGGCATAGAAGCTAAGATGGATGGCATGGAAGTTAAGATGAATGGCATGGATGCTAAAATGGATGGCATGGATGATAAGATGAAATAATTGAAGATAAATATGATTAGTTGCTACAAGAAATAGTCACTAATGGTGAAAGGGTAGTAAAGGAAACTCATGATGAGAACAAAAGAAATGTTAATCAATGATTCATAGACTCTAATGTTGGAGCGAAACCCACTATTCAAAAAATTGATATGAGGAGTTTGAAGAAAGGATCCCGCAACAGGAATACAGATGGAGCAATTTTTCGATCTCAATAATGTGCAAAACACACAAAAGGTACGTATTGCAACTTTATATTTGGAGCCAAATCAGTTTGTATGGTATCAATGGATTTGCTCTCATAAACAACTTATCACTTGGGCAATTTTTACGGAAGAATTGATAGCACATTATGAGGGCACAAAAAGCAACACTTTTTTTAGCTAATTGATAAGTCTCAAACAAAAGGGTTCAACAATGGAGCACATTGAGGGGTTCCAAAAATTGAACATAAGGGTAAAAAATATTACAGAGGAGCATAGGATTGATGTGTTCATAGGGACTTTAAAAGATAATATCCAACATGATGTTTTCCTTTGGGAACTTGATTCATTAGAGAAGGCATTCGAGTTAGCAAGAAAAACGGAAATCAAAATTATGGCAACAGGAAGCATACCAGTCACAACTATAAAGATGGAAGTGTTGTTACCCCTAGCCTTCCACAACCTATAAGGTTAACACCACAACAATTGGAAGAAAAAAAAGCAAAAGGGCTTTGTTATAGTTGTGATAGAAAATACACTAAAGGTCATAACTGTGCTGAGAACAAATTATTCTACATAGATTGTGAAGAGGAAGAAGAAAAGGAGCAAGAAAGGTCAAAGGAAGAGGATGTACTCTAGGAACAAAACTTCGATAAAGAATAAATGGGTCTGACCATATCTTGTAATGCATTGGCTGGAATTACCACTCCTCAAACCATCAAGATAGAAGGACAAATCAAGAAGAAAAAGGTAATAGTGTTGAATGATTCAGGAAGTACCCACAATTTTATTCATTCTAAGGTAGCAAAAGAATTGAATTGCTTCCTATATCCAACACCAGAGTGTCAAGTGATGGTTGCAAATGGAGGAACAATAAATTGCTCTAGAAAGGGCCATAATATCAAGCTATCCATGGGAGAATATGTATTGAAAAGCCCAATGCTTTCCATTCCAATGGGAGGTGCTGATGTTGTACTAGGAGTCCAATGGATACAATCCTTGGGTACAATAGCTTTTAATTTTCAAGAACTTTTCATGAAATTTTCTGCGGAAGGAAAGGAAGTTGAATTAAGGGGTATTGCAAGGAATCCGACAAATATAATAAGCTCTAACGGTATGACAAAGCTTCTAAAAAAGGAACAAAGAGGTGTAATTGCGCAATTATGTTTGCTAGATGTTTCCACATCGGAATCATCTATTTCTCCAGATCTCCAAAAAGTCTTGGACAATCATTCCAATGTTTTTGAGACTCCCAAATGTCTCCCACCTATTCGTGATCATGATCATCCTATTCATTTGATTCCAAGAAGTGTTCCTCCAAACATCAGGCCGTACATATATCCCTATACCCAAAAGAGTGAAATTGAACGTATGGTTGTAGAAATTCTAGAGGCTGGTATAATTCAACCTAGTCAAAGTTCTTTCTCTGCTCTAGTAGTATTGGTGCATAAGAAGGATGGATCATGGTGGATGTGTCCAGATTATAGGGAGCTCAACAAGCTCACCATTAAAGATAAGTTTCCCATTCCTATCATTGATGAATTATTGGATGATTTGCATGGATCAATTTACTTCACCAAGTTGTATCTTCATTTAGGATATCATCAAATCAGAATGAAGATCGAAGACATTCCAAAAACAACATTTAGAACTCATGAGGGTCATTATGAATCTTTGGTAATGCCTTTTGGCCTTACCAATGCACCTTCTACATTTCAAGGTTTGATGAATTCAATCTTAAAACCCTTCCTTAGAAAATTTGTGTTAGTATTTTCTGATGATATACTAATCTACAGCAAGTCTTGGAAGGATCATGTTGAACATGTTGACAAGGCGCTACAACTATTGGAGGAGAAACAATTATATGCAAAAAGATCCAAATGTTTCTCTGGAGTACAAGAGGTGGAATATCTAGGTCATATTGTATCTCATGAAGGAGGTAAGGTAGACCCTAGCAAAATTAAAGCCATTAAGGAATGGAAAATCCATAAAGCATCTGTGAGGATTTCTTAGGTTGACAGGGTATATCGCAAGTTTGTTAAGAATTATGGGAGAATGGCAACACCTCTAACAACATTATTGAAGAAAGATGCATTTTCATGGACTCTAGAAGCAGCAAATGCCTTTGAACATCTTAAAGAGGCAATGTGCCAAGCACCGGTCTTAGCTATACCGAACTTCACAAAAACCTTTGTTGTGGAATGTGATGCTTCAGGAAATGGAATTGGTGTTGTTTTAATACAAGATGAAAGACCCATTGCTTTTGAAAGTCGTCCAATTAAGGGAAATTTTTTAAACAAAGCTATTTATGAAAAGGAAATGTTGGCAATACTACATGCACTTAAGAAATGGTGACCCTACCTAACGGAAAGACACTTCAAGGTAAAAACGGATCATGATAGCCTTAAATACTTTTTTGAAAAAAGATTATCCTCTGAAGAGCAACAAAAGTGGGTCACAAAGATGTTGGGTCATGACTTTGAAATCATCTACAAAAAAGGGAAGCAAAATGTGGTGGAAGATGCACTCTCAAGAAAGGATAAGGATGTGGAAGCATTATTGTGTGCCATTTCTATTATCCAACCAGATTCAATAAAGGAAGCAAGGGAGGAATGGAAAAATGATGAAGAAGTGTGGGAATTTATTCGAAAGTTACAACAAGGTTCCAATACATCTGATACATTTAGCTGGCAAAATTATTCATTATGGTACAAATATCACTAATACCTCTGTAAGAATTCGCAACTCAAACAAAAGATTCTTATGGAATTACACATTTCTCCCTTAGGAGGGCACTCAGGATTTTTAAAAAGTTACCACAGGGTTAAGAACGATTTTTTTTGGGATGGCGTTAAATTGGATATTCAAAAGTTTTTGGTGGAATTTTTGGTTTGCCAACAAAATAAAGTTGAAACAATTAAGACCTCGGGTCTATTACAACCTTTATCCATTCCAAGCCAACATTGGGAGGAGGTTTCAATGGATTTTATCACAAGTTTACCCAAGTCTGAGGGAAAGAGTGTCATTATGGTGGTAGTTCACAGACTTACCAAGTATGCACACTTTTGTGCATTATCACATCCATTTAAATCCAGTGCAGTTTCTACTACATTTATGGAAACAATTCAAAAGCTACATGGAAACCCAAAGATTATTGTAAGTGATAGAGAGCCCATTTTCACTAGAAATTTTTGGACATAAGTATTTTCTTGTCTTGGTACTTAGTTAGCTCATAGCTAATCTTATCATCCTCAATCTGATGGGAAAACTGAAATAGTAAAAAAATGTTTGGAAGGATATCTTCATTGCTTTGTATCTAATAAACAGACACAATGGGTCAAATGGTTGCCTTTGGCTGAATGGTGGTATAACACTTCCTTCCATACAACAACAAAAATGACCCCATTTTATGGCACTTTATGTATCAGCCACCATCCATCACATCATATTTAAGAGAAAATTCTAAGGTTCAAGTAGTGGAACATCACATCGAACATCAACAACAAGTCCTCCAACTCTTAAAGGATAACCTTGTGTTGGCACATAATAGAATGAAACAACAGGCAAATCAACATCGCAACAAAAGAAGTTTTGATGTAGGTGATTGGGTATTCCTACGGCTACAACCATGTAAGAAAATGTCCCTCAAGCAAGATAATAAGGATAATAAATTATCAACAAAGTATTATGGTCCGTACAAGGTGTTGCAAAAGATTGGTACTATGGCATACAAATTTGAGCTTCCTACAGTGTCTCGAGTGCACCCAGTTTTCCATGTTTCATGTTTAAAGAAGGTTATATGTGACAATTTCCCAGTTCAAACAATATTGCCAGAACTTGACTAGGAAGGAAAAATTATATTAGAACCGGAAGCAGTGATAGAAACAAGAACTCAATAGCTATGAAATCGATCAATTTCAGAATATCTCATCAAGTGGAAGAACTTATTTGCTAAAGATTCCAAATGGGAGGATGAGAATTTTATACATAATCATGCAGAACTACTCAAGCGTTGAGTACAACACATTTTTTGAAGGAGAGGGCCATGTTAGGTCCCTATAATACAAGTGATTACCCCATTACTATTGTAGTTGTATCCCTTATTAATATTGTTGTGCCCTATTTTCCCCATATTTTTATTACTGTGCCCAATAGAATCCCTCTATTGTTATTTTTGTGGCTTTATATTATTATTGTTAGGTCATTGATGTTATATTGTTGCTCCTTAGACTCCTATATATATAAAGGAGGTTTTGTCATTTGAATCATCCAAGAATTGTTCAGTTGTGTAATGTAAAGGAGGTTGCTCCCTCGAAGAGGCTGAATTCTAAGGTGTTGATCTCTCTTTTCTATATTTTTGTGAGCTGGTTTCATAATAGTATCTCTGTCCTAGGTTCCTGTCCTTGTTTCAAGCTTTGCATCTCTAGACATAAGTTTTTTTTTTGCGCTTAGATTTGCTAGACTCCCAACCCTAGGTCTTGTATTGGGGTTTCGTGCAGTTGCATTGCTGCCTCCAATGCTTCAGCTTGGGTTGAGATATTTTGTTGCAATAGAGCTGATCTCAGATATGGCATTAATGATGTGACAAACCAAGCGTGATGTTGTGCATCCATCAGTGTCATGTTGGCCTTGCGGATGGTGCTTTTCAACCTCTTATCTAAATCCCATGGGGTTTCACTAGGAAACATTAAAATTTCCTTGAACGAAATAACTAACTGTGCTTCCAACTTGGGTCACCCAAATTCCTTGTTTAGTGCCTCCTGGATTGTTGTCAGTCCTTCATTTGGATGATCACTTGAATATTTCATGTACCAAGTCAATGCACAGTCCTACAGCGTGCTAACTAAGGTAGCCTTCTTAATGTTATCATCTGTGATGCCTTGAGCATCCCATACAAACTTTATCACAAACCAAAACTAGCTCAGTTCCTCATTTCCTATCCTCTTAAATGTTGGCAGCTAGACTCCACTCCCCATTCCGACTTTTTGTGGTGGTGGGGTTGGGGGTCGGGTCGGTGTTGGGGTGGACGGATTTGATGTAGGTGAAGCAAGTGGTGGCATGGATAGAGGTGGTATTAGTGGGAAGAATTCCCTGATCAACCAGACTGCACTCCTTGGTGAGAACCTCACAAGCTCCTCCTCACTTTCCCAGGAAATAGAAGCTAAAGGACTGTTCTCTACTCCTCCCATTCCGCGGTAGCCTCTTCCGCTCTGTGTTACTCCAGACATCAATAAACGTGCATAATATATTTTTCACACAACAACTTCTTAATCCGAGTATTCAATGATTTGATATACCTACCCGGAGGTCCTTGAAGAAACCGCCTTTCTGGTTCACTATAGCTCATAGTTGTATCTATTGTGAACTCGGTGATAAATCCTACTATTACCTAAACCAGCCAATGATCTACTGCACGCACGATTTTATCCTTGGTGGCTTCTAGCCTGCGCACCGATTTTTGGGTCCACACAATAGGCTGGTCCAATCCACACCTTCCCACGATGTCAGCTAGCCTTGTAATCCACTCATAAAATTCTACCGGAAATGATACGAAGAAGATTTTGTGAATTTCTGTGAATATATAGTGGTCTAGCCAATCTTCCTCTGATACTCGTGGGTTTTTATTTTCCTGAATTATGAACTCGTGGAGTTTCAGATCCGACCACTCTTCAATCTCTTTCTTTGTAGGGTTCCAGTTTTCCCACTTCAGACACCCCTTAGGCAGATCCAAATCCTAGCAACAGAGCCATTTGTTGGCTTATATGGGCCTAACCTAGGTTTGGTATAATTATTTAGCCAAACAAATCCTGCACCTACCAGCCCTTTCGGCAATAGTGCGCGGAGCGCGAACTGAGGTCTCACCCAAGGTAGCAGAGTAGGGTGCTAGAGCCATGTTTCCACACCCTTGGGATGTCTAGATGTGGTTTGGAGGTTTCGCAAACCATTTCACAATGTCACACTGCCTTGTTTCGCGCAGATCCAAACCCAGAATAATCTTTACTAGTTATTAGTGCGTTGTTTTTCGATCTAATCTATTTGATGAAGTATTACTTAGAAGGGTCTTTAAGCAAACATTTATCAGATTCAGTTTGCACACTTAGATAAAACGCAGATTCACATGTATTCAAAATGTAAGCATATGTGCATAGATCAACATTGGTATTAACCATACAAAAAGTTAGATCCGCGATACTTCAGATTTAACATAGAATTACCAAAGCAACTTATATTTATTTACTTTCTTCACCAATACATCCAGATCCACCCTGTGCACTTAGCTGTAGGGGTCCATGCACACAGCTGCAGACTCTTCCAGGCCTTTGTGCACACAGCTGCAAAGCCTCTATCCACTAACCAAACCCTTGACTCGGACTTACAAACGCTTACAGATTATTCTCCTAAAAAACCCATTACAATTCTAGATCCCAGATCATACAACAAAATTTAGCCTCGCTCTATTTATACCCATAGAGCCTCACTCTATTTATACCTTTCCATGGACTGCGATCCATGGGTGGGCCAACTCAACTTGCATTTTTTTACATTACTTTTGGGCGAACTACCCTTTGACTTCAACTAATTACAAATCGCACTTCGCGCTTCTCGTGGAATCTGTACCCAAACTTCTAGTCTTCATGCCTCATGATTGTTACGTGGGGCTTCCGCTACCCAACATGTACTTGGTGTGTCAATATAAATCTAGCACTTCTTAATATTTGGTATCTTTACTTCTAAAAAAACCTTATCTAGAAATCAAACTATCATTTCAACATCATTTTTTTCATTATCTATCTAATTGTATTTTTCTCTGTCCTTGTCATAAATGCATTCCACTTTGTATTTTACCAACTATATACACCACCTACAATAAGACTCCATTATCAATTATTCTTTTGAAGGCATTGATGCTTTTTTTTTCTTTCCTTGAATCCATAAAAAAATAACCTTGCATTATCTTAGCATCCCCTACCTTGAATTATAAAGTTCATCTCCCTCATATTTATTCCTATCTACTATCTATACTAATGAACACTCACTACTTTCAAATTGAGAAACCAACAACTAAAATCTACAAGATAAAGAGTTACCTAAGTGTGATACCTTTAAGGTATTATGTCACTAGTTTCCTTAAGCCTAATAGTTTGGTGTTTAAAATCTCACCCTTTTCTTACCACGTGAAACCTCCTTATGATGTTGACCAATTGAAACATTAATTTTCAATAACATGTTTGCCCATGATTCAATGGTTTATGGAGCTCATCTTATAAGATGTTAGGCCATGATTCAATGGCTTATTGTAGTTAAAATTTGGAAAAAAGAGGCTAATCAATCATGGTTTGGATTCTATCCATATCCCCTTACATATAAATGTCTTAAATGTGTAGCAATAATGCATTTTCCATTAGAAAACAAACATCAAACTAATCATCAAGTCTTATCTTTGAGATTTCATATACGAGTTTATCTTTTTTTGTAAATAAGATTTTTTCCCTTGAAATGATATTATATTACATAATATCAAAATCATTTTGTTGTGGTTTTCCTTATTGGAAGCTAGACCAATGATAAAATTTAACGTATTTTATCCCAAATGTCCATATACTAATTAGATACATACAAAAATATCTACTAACCATGGCCTCATTATGCAATGCATTATGCCACAATATTGGCAAATTCCAAATGAAGTGGAAAAGACACAACACTTATATCCTTTGAGAATGTCATTGAGTGGAGGAAAACACCTTTTTTAAGAGATCCACTTGTCTAGAATTGACAAGTGCATCACACATGTATTAACACTTTTTTCTTTTTCTCCCCCTTTCTGTCTTGGGAGTATATTTGAAGCTTTTTTTTTGCATGCCAAGACTTGTTGGGGATGAGCTCGCTCCTTTGAAAGTCACATTTTTTTTAAATTATAGATATGTCCATTTAAACAACTTTTTTTGTTGATCTATTATATTTCACGGACCCTTACCTATCCATTCTTCAATGAGTTATGAGAGTGAAATTTAATCCATATCCATGTCCTCTAACTCGTCAACATTCCCTATTCCTTGTATGTTTGACATATCAATTTCTTCTATTGGTGCATTATTTGTGGATTCCTATTGCACTTTTCTCTTATGATATTCCACCTCTAGTTTTGAATTTCCCTTATCCTAATATGTTTCAACCTGATTTGACATTTCCTACTCTTCTCTAGTCAATGCATCATAACCATTTTTGGATTGAATGGACACCCATGGTGTTTCCGCACTTTGTGCTTGAGGTTTTTCAGTGATGTTGGAATTTTGAAAACCCTCATGTTCCAATTTCTACTTATTTTATTTTACTTCCTCTACGAGATTTATTAGACAATACCTAAAGAGATGCTTGTATTCATGGCACCTACAACATCTGAATGGAACATGTTAATAATTCAAAGATTGTTTTCAAAATTCATCATCGTAGGATATTTCAATTGATTCGTGTACACACATATCCCCAAATATGAAGTGTAATGTCCTCACTTGGTCATTTCAAATATTTTCACAAAATGTTCAATCATATTTCCAATACCTTTTAAAATTTTCTCCTCCCAAAATTATTTTGGTAGAGAAAATAGGAAAACACAAATTGGGGTTTCCAATAATTTTTCATTTTCTGGGTTATACCTTTCTTGCTAGAATTTCATTTATAACCCCGCATTATTGGAAAAATATAATTTTTTCTCAAATGCCATATTCATGTCTTCCATATATGAAAAAATCACTGTAAAGAAACCCTTTTTACCCAATTCAAGATCAATATGTCCCTTTAGCTCCCGTTTTTGTTGGATCCATCCAACCAATGCTCTCTATGTTGTCTAAATGCTAATGAACTTGCATATTAAGGTGTGATCCTTCATATATTGGATGTATCTCTCAATTTTTTCTGATTTTATTTCATAATTTGGATCTTTAATTTCCTTTGGGAGGAATCACCCTTATACGTTATTTTTGCCAATTCACCCCCTAGTGGAGGACCATCTTCATTCTTTTTCACATGACTTGGGCTCAAACTTGATCGATTGGGTGCTTGCATCTAATAGATTTAACCAAAATTTCCATCCCCTGTGACTACATTCTTGAAGGAGGGGTTTTGCCCCTCCCAAGGTATTTTTCATGGTTTCTCTCACGCCACATAAGATGGGTTAATTTCCAGATCAATGTGATGGAAATGTAAAGGAAATCACTATTATCAGCCTATTTTCCTCCATTGAGTCAGTACACATGAGTACCTTTACTGCTGACCCTTTTGTAGATGGTTTACCCTTTATTTTACCTATTTTTATACATCATCATTATGATACAGTTCTCTACAAAGTGATGTTTCCTTAACCTCACGGGCTCTCCTTCATTATCCTAATGAGGTTCATCCTAGAGATAGTTTTATCCCAATAATGTTGGTAGAGGTTCTAGAGTCTTATGTTCCCTGGGAGACTAGGATAGAGGAACGCCTTTATGAGTTGGCTTGGGTGATTATTAGAAAAACTTCTAAACTTCTCTTTACCATTTTTTAGATGTTTTACCCTTTATTTTACCTATTTTTATACATCATCATTATGATATAGTTCTCTACAAAACAATGTTTCCTTAACCTCACAGGCTCTCCTTTATTATCCCAACGAGGTTCCTCCTAGAGATAGTTTTATCCCAACAAGGTTGGTATAGGTTCTAGAGTCTTATGTTCCCTAGGAGATTAGGCTAGAGGATAGCCTTTATGAGTCATCTTGAGTGATTATTAAAGAAACTTCCTAACTTCTATTTATCCCAAGTGCCTAGATACATTCTCCTTGGGAGGCCTCTAGGTTTATTTATACTTGCCATTTTAAAGGGTCAAGTGAGTTGGGATTAGAGAATGGGAAAATTGTAGTTAGATTTTTGATCTAAGATATTGACCCTTGGTGATTTGAGCTAGGATGCCATGTTGGAAGTTAGAGGATAGGCCTTCATTGTTGGGGTATACTTCCACTCTTTGTTTATGAATAATACAATGATGATTCCTTCCTATATCTATCATATGTCTCTATGATATATTTATATATGATTTTTTTGAGTTAATCAACCCTTTATAGAAGGATTGCGTGATTTTTTGTTGGTGCATTCATTTAGGGCCTTTAATTGTGATAGTTGGGAGTGGGATCTTTCTGTCACGAGTGGGATTCTCGACATTGAGCCCAACACCCATCATCAACCTATGAGGGATCAAAGTAATATCCTGAAAACGCTCATTTAGAAATATCATGTATGAATGCTATAGATGCATGGGTTGTATGGAATTTAATTTTTAAGTTGTTGATAATTGCACATTGTAGTACACACACAATTATGGGCAAGTTGTAGCAAACTTGCTAAATGAAAAGTAGCTTACTAGCTCAAGTGAAATTCTCTTCTAAGAAAACTAGTGGCTCCGCTTAGGAGTTAGCACTGAATTTATTGGATCTCTTCTAGAACTTGCTGAATAAAAGTAGCTTACTAGCTCAAGTGAAATTCTCTTCTAAGAAAACTAATGGCTCCGCTCAAGAGTTAGCACTGAATTTATTGGATCTCTTCTCCTTTTGGCTTATTTGACATTTTGTTTATTTGATTTCCTTCTCTGAGTTAATGCAAATTTTTCTAGGCTGGTTTTTGTTTAATTGACCTTGGATTTTTCTTGATCTCGCTCATATTTATTTTTTTAAGTCATGTTTTTCCATCTTTGTTGGCTTGTAACTGCATACAAAGAAAATATAACTATTATAACATGGATCTAGTTATGTCCCCTGATCATCCAACCATTATACACTCTATCCCAATGAGGTTATTGTCAATTTGGTTTTTTTGAGGGCTTATCCCATAGAACTTAGTTTGATCCTTCAAATATGTTATTAGGATATTTTATTAGTCCATATTTGGTGTTGATCTAATTCATTTATGAATTCTTGTCTAAATTTGTCTTCTCTTTAGTCCTAGGGTTCCTTGTTAAGCCTAATTTGCATGGATTTAAAGTCATTCATTTCAAGTATTTTCTTAGCTTTATGGATTAGTGAGTTACTGGCATCTGCAACCTATATTTATTTCAAATATGATCTTGTACTCTCATTTTGAGTTTAATCTATTGATTGGCCAACTTTAGGGTTTCCTTGAAGTAATTGTGTGCTTGGTTTTAGGGATTTTGTCATTAAGGTGTGGAACTCACTTTTTATATCTATTTTACTGCTCTATTTAATGTTTAGATCTAGTTCCAGATCTACTTTTGGTCTGTGCCTTTGGTTTGATATAATAATTTTCCTCACTTTTGAGTATTTTGTCCAATTTTTTTCTTGCTCTTGATTGCATTTTGTGGTTCTTTAGTTTTGCATTAGTTGTGTCTATGCAAATATTGTCTAGAAATATTTATTTTAGTGACTTTGCTTTGTTCTTTGTATCAAAACCAAAATTTCTTGTGTTACCACTCTCTAGTTTCTCCTTGAATTAGGGTCTTTGGTTTTTTTTACCTATGTAGATCATTGTTTCTCTTATAGATTGAGCTACAACCCTTACTAGAATTTCATTGTCTAATTTATCTTTATCATCTTTCTTTTGACTGCTTGTGAGTGATCTTATTTGCAAAATCCCAAGTTTAGAGCTTTTGAGTGTCTTGTGTTCCTTCTTGGTGGTGTTTTTGCTCTCTTTTTGAGTGATTTGTTCATGTTGTTTTCTTCTGTCTGATTTTTTATAAGCTTAGATAATTTCATGTGATTGATTGATACTATTTGAAGTTGTTATTTTCACTTTAAAAAGGAAAATATTTTTTTCCCTCTTGTGGATAATTTTCATCGAATTGAAATGCAAAGTTATAGATTGTAAAATAGTGGCATTAGGGTGTTTTTAACAATTGTTTATTCACGCCATCTGAGTTTCAGACCATCAACCTGTTAAGTAAACAAAAAATTCTTAAAATTAACACTAATAAAATTTATTTAACTTGTTTTTAATTTTCACTGGTAGAACACAAACATTAGTCTAGTGTAGCATCTTGGAATAAGAGTGTGAGATTAACTTCTCCAAGAACACAAAAACAAAGTTAGCATCTTGTGGTGAGGGAAAATCCACTTTCAGTGATACGTTCTAGGAAGACCTTCTAACAAAAGAGTGAATCACAAGGTCACACTTAAGGCTAGCGAAGTGACATGGCTCACTTCATTGGTTTGGTGGCACAAATTATGGAGTTTGAACATATTACAAATGATGTTAGTAACATCTTTTTCTATAGCACTTTGGGACCACTTGGGAGGAGTACACCTCAACTTGAGGGATCTCTCAGGGGGGTTTTAGACTTTTTTTTTCTTGCACTTGTGTGTAAATCTGGTTTGCTATTGTCCCCTAAAGACATTTTGTTGTTGGCGGTAGCCTTAGTGTCTTTTTTCTAGGAGATTTTGGGGGGGGGGGATGGGGGGGTTTTCTTCCTCTCCATACTTGGGGAAAACTTTAGGAAGAATCACTTAACTCTCCCAGAGGGTACCCCATGGCTAATAAGGGAACTTGTACTAGGTTTAAAGGGGTCATTAAGTAGGTATCTATAATAATTTTCCCAACCACATCTTCATTGTTGACTTGTGCCCTGATGAAGCAGACTCCAGCAATGGGATGATCCCTTCTATATCTCTTTGATTTGTGTGTATTTACCTTTAGGGTCTATTTTATAGAGTTTTGTTTGGTCTTATTCATAGTTTGGCCATAGGGGTGTCATAATTGTTTGATAGTAAACATATATTTACTATCACTGAACAAAGTAACTAATGTTCTTGTATAACATTAGGCCTTTATCCTGAAGAAGAAGACTCTCCACCATGTAGAAATAGGTTAATTATGGTAACATGAAACTTAGACCATACGTAGGTTGGTGGGGAATAAATTTGGTCTTAAGGAGGAATATTATATCATTGTTGAGGTAATTAACAAAATTCATGTGCCACACTATAACTCATGTTTGACTGACTATTAAAATTGGATACTAGGGCCAAATTCCACTTTGGACATCTCATGTGATGAGATGATGATTCCATTTAATTTATTTTTTCGAGAGGATCAGTTAAACCTAAATATAATCAAATTTGGACAAGGGAAAGTGTACTTATGAAGAAAATCCCACATATGCACATTTGGACAGGTCGACCCTAATGGTAAATTTGTCCCCTAGAAGCCTACAAATATAAGTGATCTCAAGCTCATTTGGACATCACACTTCTTCTCTTATTCATTTATTGGTTCACACGGGTATGAGGTTTGGTTGACAAAATAATTTCACAAAGGTTCAAAATTACAGGGTTTGAAGCTCGCATCTATTTCTAGGGTTTTGGGCTATAGTCGTTGGCTTGTTAAAGGTAAAATTCAGCTACAGTTGTTGCTCGCAAGCTTAAGGGAGTGACTAGAAGCTCTTAGTTTCTCACACAACTCCTACTCCTTGCGACTAGAAAGTTGGAATGAAATTTGACTGTTGACCAAAGTTGATCGTAGTTGACCCAAATAGGAAAAGTTATCTTTGATATATATTATTGTTGGAAACATATTTCCGAATTTTATTGGGATATTATTTTGCATTATATTGTATTGGCCTTAGTGTACTCTCTGATAATTTGTTTATGGTAATCTAATAGAAGAAGAATTTCAAAGGGTTCTCCCCTAGTCTCTGACCAAACCTGATGTCTCTTGTTGATGTGTTGATTATCTCCTTTGTCATTGCATCTATTGTTCTATCTTCAATTATTATTGATGATTGGAAAGATTATTTTATATTGAAAAGATTTCTAATTGAAGTATTGAATTGGGCTAAAGTATTTGTTACAACATAGAACAATCTAAAAATTTAACATGGAATCAAAGCTAAGGTGAAGGACAAACCCAAAAGGAGACAAGAATTGAAACAATCATATTTGGGAAAGTTTAAGGAGTCAATCTAGTCAAGTGAAGATGTCCTCCTTGAATTAAAATAATAAGTTGGGTGACTCATCCAATTTTGTTGCATGGAAAGTTAGGTTGGAGATCATATATAATAACAATGATGATTTTGAATACATTTAAGGAAAAGTACCTGAGCCTCCGGAGAATGCTTCCACTACCGCCAAGAAAAAACACAATAAAGGTGAGTTAAAATCAAATAAAATTGTAGTTGATGGTTTATAAGATAATTTACTTGTATATTTTGGAAATTTGAGGAAATCTAAGGACTTGTATGATAATATAGCTAGCATGTATGAAGTCAAAAATTTGAATGAAATCATCTCCTTGAAAGATCAACTCAAAGACATGAAGATGAACAAAGGAGATTGTGTGTAATCCTAAATTATGAGTATATCTCATCTTAGAAATCAATTCCAAAGAGTTAGGGAATTTGTGCTTAATAGGGAATTGGTGATTGTGACTCTCATAGGTCTTCCTCCCATTTGAGAAACCTTCATTACTACTATAAGAAATAACAATATCCTCTCGTCATTTGATGAGATTGTAGGAAATCTCACTCAAGAAGAATCAAGGATGATATCAAGAGGAAGGATTCAAAAGCATGAAGAAGTATATGTTTCTACATTTGTCACCCATGACAAGAATAAGAAGAAGGGAAAAGGAGTTCCATCAAATTCAAGAAAGCCCAATCCTTGAAATTCAAATAGAAGGAAGGAATTATTACACATTGAATGCTACAATTTTCATAAGAAAGGCCACTATGCTTGATATTTCTCCAAAAAGAACAATGGACCACACTACAATAGTAGAAGCAAGAGCAACAAGTTCAATGATCAAAGATAAAAGGATGACCAAAGGAATGATCACATTGGAAGAGATGAAAGAAGAAGAAGAGATGCTCCAAGTGATTATGAAGAAGATCTTTTTCTATAAAAGAAGTCAAGATTCTCAAGGTATGAAAGTAATGCTGCAAATCAATATGAATATATTCTTATTTCTTGTCTCACTAGTTCTTCACCTCTAGATTTGCGGGGTAGTTGGTCAGTTGATAGTGGGGCCACTCATCACTTCTCTGGATATAAGGAAGTTCTCTCTAATTTGGTAGAGAGGGAGTCAAATTTGAAAATTATTCTTGGACGCAACTCCACTCATACTGTCAAAGGATTTGGTTCCATCAAATTTCAATTAGATTATAGAGAATCTACTTTTCTCCATGATATAATGTATGTGCTAGGATTGAAGAAGAATTTGGTATCAATATATACTTTGGAAGATAAAGGGATGAGGTTTTTATTCATCAAGGGAAATTTTTGTACTTGGCTAGTTGGATCACCTATGAGAGATGCATCCACATTGAGATAAAGATATGAAGGACTCTATAGAGTCACTGGAAGACCACTTATAGCATTAGTCTATAATAATAATCATCTAAACAAGCTATGGCACCTAATATTGGCCCATCTACATTATGATGTTGTTATGAAATTAGAGAAAATAGTCTTAGGGATTCCCAAGGTTAAAGCCCAACATGGTGGGGTATGTCCAGGTTGTGCAAGTGGAAAGAATACAAGGGGACCATTCCCCTATAGTGATAACAAGACTAATGAAATCCTCCATCTCATTCATTCTAACATATGTGGTTTGATTCTTCTGCATTCTATTGGAGGCCATATCTACTACATTAACTTCATTGATGACTTTTTAAGAAATACATGGATACATTATTTGAAGCACAAGGATGGAGCCTTTGAAATGTTCAAGGAGTTCAAATCTTTGATAAAAAGTCAAACAGGGAAGAAAGTCAAAATATTCAGGTCTGAAAATGGTGGAGAGTACAAATCAAAGGAGTTCATTGATTTTTTGAAAGAAGGAAGATATCAAGAAAGAAACAATTGTGCCCTATACTCCAAAACACAATCGAGTGGCTAAAAGAAATAAAATTTATGTTATAGAAGTTTCTTGTTCCATGCTCGATGATCAAAAGTTGTTGAAGTTCCTTTTGGGTGAAACAATAAATGTCATTGCATATGTTCAGAACAGGGTACCTCATGAAGCATTGGACAAAAAGACCCCCGAAGAAGTGCTCACAGGTTTCAATATTGATGATGGACATCTATGTATATTTGGTTTCCCTATATATTTCCATGTGTCGAAGGACATAAGAAATAAGTTGGAAGCCTCAGGAAGAAAAGGTATGTTTGTTAGATGTTGTGAAAATTATAAAGAATTTAGAATATAATTTATGGTCAAAGGAAGGCTGCAAATAACAGGGATGTTACATTTGATGAATATGTCTTCCTTAGAAAAGAAAGGGACCTTCCTTTGCCTCCTCCTTGTGAGAAGAATGATGATATGGATATTTAGATGGTCCTTTTGTGCCTAAATCTGAGACAAATATTGTTGATGATCCCATGGAGCCCATGTATCCCTTAGACCCTCCTCCATGTGATATTCCCACAAGGAAGAGGCCACTTTGGCTTCATGACTCATTATAGGATGTTGAGACACATGTTCCTATTCTGAAATCACTTAGAGAAAGAAAAAATCCATGCAGATATTAGGGATATGTTGCAACCATGAGAACTATGATTCAAGCCGAACCTCTGACCATTGAGTAATACGTGAAAGAACAAGTTTGGAAGGATTCTATGGCCAAATAATATGAATCAATTATGAATAATGATGTATGGGATGTTGTACTGAGACTGAAGGGGAAATCCATGGTGAATTAAAAGGGTTTATTCAAGATCAAACATGGAGATGATGGTAGCATTAAGAAATATAAAGCAAGGTTCATTGCCAAAGGATTCTCCCAGAGAGAGGGATAAGATTATGATGACATATTTCCACCTTTGGCTCAATACACAACCATTCGTTCAATAGTTTCCATTGCCGCAAGTCAAGGACGAAACCTTAATTGGATGGATGTGAAGATAACATTCGTTCATGTGATGTTACAAGAAGAAATGTATGTTAAGAAGCCACAGGGATCTAAAGTAGAGGATCAAAAGACACATGTTTTCAAGTTGACGAAGGCATTGTAAGGTTTGAATCAAACCCTTGGAGCATGGTACACCCGCATTGTCAATTGTTTGGTGAAGTTGGGATTCACAAGAATCAATGTCTATCCCAACCTCTACTTCAAGGTAGTCCAAGGTATGTTGTTGATTTTGGTTTTATACATTGAGGATCTATTCTTCATAGGTAGTGAACCCTTGATGATCAATTGTAAGAGGGAGATAGCCTCTGAATTCAAGATGAAGGAACTTGGACTCATGCACTACTTTCTAGGCCTTGAGGTGTGTGAAAGGCCTAGTGAGAATTTTCTTTCACAAGGAAAATATGTTGTGAAGTTGTTGGAGAAATTTGGAATGACATAATGTAAGTCCCTACCAACAACGACAAAAATGAAATTCAAGAAGTTATGTGGAGAGGATGCAAAACCTGATTTGGAAAATCCATCTGAGTATAGACAATTGATTGGGGATTTGATCTTCCTAGTGAATACCCATCTAGACATATGCTATGCAGTGAATACATTTAGTCAATTCATGACTCAACCTCTCCATGCACACTAGATCACTGGCAAACACATTTTGAGATATTTACATGGGACAATCACACTTGGTTTGAGATATTATACCAGAGATGTTAGAATTCATGGATACATTGATTCTGACTGGGTAGGAAATGTTGTCAATATGAAGAGTACATCTTGATGGTGCTTTAGCCTTAGGTCTAACATGATATCTTGGATGAGCAGGAAATAGACATCTGTAGCATTGAGTGTCGTCAAGGCAGAGTGCATTGCTGCTAGCATGGATAGCTACAAAGCATTTTGGTTGAGGAAGTGATTTAGAGAACTATTTGATAAGGTCATGGACACCATAATGATATATAGTAAAAACAAGAGTGGGATCTGTCTTACAGACAATCCTATATTTCATGACAAGTCCAAACACATAAATATTTGATATCACTTCATTCTAGACTTGATGTAGAGAGGACCCGTTAGACTTCATCACATATTAACATATGATTAGATTGCATATATTCTCACCAAGTCTTTCTAAAAATGAAATGCATTGGTCTTCAAAGAGAAACTTGGACTGAAAATTGTGACCCCTCCTAATAAGTGGAATCATTGATCGAGGACACTGAGTGATTAGGAGCTCAGGACCAAGTGTCGTAAAATGGTCAAAAATGAAAGTGCTCAAAACTGGTTTGGACCTAA